>RJWT010012947.1:0-22093 GCA_004365215.1 Cuniculus paca | reverse complement strand
CTTATTTTTCCATTAATTTTAAAAGAAAGTTTTGCAGGGTACATCAGTCTGGGTTGGAAGTTGTTTTCCTTCAGGACTTGCATTACTTCACTCCAGCCTCTTCTTGACTTGATGGTTTGTGTTGAGAAGTCTGCTGTGATTCTGATGGGTTTTCCTTTATAGGTGAGCTGTTTCTTTTCTCTAACAGCTTTTAATATTCTGTTGTTGAGTTGAATTTCTGGGATCTTGATTATTATATGTCTGGGTGTAGATTTGTTTTGGTTATGGCTAGCTGGAGTTCTATATGCCTCACTTATCCGTATACCAGATCTTTTTCCCATGTTTGGGAAGTTTTCTGCTATTTTTCTGTAAATAGCGTTTTTATTTCATTAGTGTTGACCCCTGCTTCTTCATTAATGCCTATCACTCTTCAATTATTTCTCTTCACATCATCCTGCAGTCATTGAATTATTTCCTGATTCCTTATTATTTTTAAAAAATCTTTCCTTTCATGATCGCTAGCTGCAATCCTGTCTTCAAGGTCTGAAAGTCTATCTTCAGTCTCTTTCAAGAGGTTTTTCCAGCTTTTGATCAACTTGTTAATTTCCTGGATTTTTTTTATTCTGTTTCATGCATTGTAATTTCTTTGTATGTTGTTCATTCAAGGTTTCCAACATTTTCTTATGCTCTTCTTTTTTATCTAAGTCTTCTTTAGATATGCTTAAGAATTCTTTCATTATGTTTTTCATTTCTTATTATTTCTGATCTGATTACTTTTACAGTCTCATGAAGTTGTTTCTTTATTTCTGTTGTTATCCTCTCGGAGATTTAAAGTGTATGACTTCCATTTTCTTCCATGACTGTATCTCCCAGATTTGTTCTCTGTGGGCTGGAGGTCTGAAACTGCCTTTTGCTCCTTCCTCTTGTCATTCTCCTGGGCTCCTCCCAACAAGCTGGTTGTAGGGTCCCAGGCACTTCCCACAATGGCTGCCCTTCCAAGGTGTAGGGGAATGGGACAGACACCTGTATTCCTCTGACCCCAGGTTTACAGGGTGGTAGCAGAGTGTGAGGTGGACTTCTCCAGACCAGTACAGCTACACTGGGGCTTTCCCAATGGCCAGGGGTGCCTGGTGGAGGGGCTGCTTCTCTCAGCCTACCGGCCTACCCTGGGACTCCTGCAGTGGTGGCAGGCACACAGGGGTGCACTTGCCTGGTTCTCCCAGTGGTGGTGGCTGCCCAAAGGAAGCAAGGGCCTCAAATAGTGGCCTGTAGGTGCACAGGGCTTACCTGGCTGTGTGTCCCTGCTCCTGCTGGCTGCCAGGAGGCAAGCTCCTATTGTTGGTGGCCAGTGAGCAGTGGTGGATCTGCTGGCTCTCTCTGTGCAAGCTGCCTATCTGCAAGGAGCTCCTTCCCATGACAGGGACCAGTGGGCAGAGGCAGATGATCTGGCTCTCTCCGTGCACTGTCTGCCCAGAGTTGACTCTTATGGTCAGTTGATTATGAGTGCTGGTCCCGAAAAGTATACTTTGCTTCTCTACACATTAGTTTTCCCTTCTGCCATTTGAAAATTACAATTTTTTTATGGTTTATTTCTCAGTAGGTTCCTGCCTTTATTAGGTTTTGAGTTTAAAACTAAATTCTGGTCATGAAATTAGATGATGCTTCCCCTTTTCTTTCCTCCTTGTCCTCTCCCCCAGTGGCACCAAATTAATTTGAGTTTGGAAAAATTCTCTAGAGATGGATCAAGGGGGTGTTTTCTGACAAGCCCAGATTTTGCAGCCCAGAGTGAGCATGGGAGGCCTAGAGTGTGGGAGTTTTGCTTCTATTCTTTGTGGGAATAACTATTTCTACACTTACATAATGGATTTAGGCTCACATTCTGTGTGTCCTCAGCTAAAGAATTGCTTCTCCAATGGTGATTGTGGTGAATAAAAATTCACTTTTAGAAAGAAAAGAACAGATACCTGTTATTTTATAACATCGTCCATCCTTTACTCCTTTAATATCCCTCCAGGTCCTGATAGTAGCAAAGGTGAAAGAACAGGTATTAAATCATATAACCATCATCATTATCAATATGTGTTAAGAACCTGGCAGTCACTAAATTCATTGCAAGGACTTTACCTTGTTGCTTCATTTCATCCTCACAACAAATATGTCAAGTGGTATTATCTTCATTTTTCACGTGAAGAAAACTAGCATGAGAGATTAATTTGTCGTAGTTATATGTCGTGCTAGGGACTACTAGACCTAGCACTTGAACCTAGTTATGGCTTATCCCAAAACTGTTCACCATGAGGTTACCCTGCCTCTGATTGGTCCCAGGGAAGAAGGTACTAAGAGATTATGTCATCTTCCTGGTTCCCATCAACTCTCTGTCATGGAGGGAGAGGCAGGCAGTTAGATTGAGTAGTTTTCTTTTAGTAGAATGTGTTAGTATTTATGATGACAGATGTAAAGCAAGAAATACTTGGGTTAGTATGTGCAGAGCAAGGGTCATTGGGCTTTTCTCTAGAAGTTAGGGGTGGGGGTTGCAAGGAAATCTGGACATTTCTGGAGTCCTTGTTACTGTAGACACAGAGGAAACCAGGATCACACTTTGAGAAAAGCTGAATTGGCCTCTTATGGTCATGAGGTCATGGCTTCAATTCATTCTCTGTGGGACCCAATTTTCATTACTTTTGCCTTGAAAGACTGTGTGGGTATATGCGTAAGGTGAAGGGGAGGAGAAGGAAACTATGGAAAGGCAATCAGTCTGTCAGAAGGAAGAAATGTGTTGCTGGGGAGGATTCAGGAGAGGACTATTTGGTTTTCTTTTAGCCCAAGGGCCGTATTCCACATGCTGCCCTGCTGTGCTGAACTTCCTCTTTCGAATACTCTCCCAGGTACTGTATTGTACAGGTCATGTCTGCACGGGAGGCCGCAGCTCCACTTCAGCCAGTCTCTTACTATATTTCTTCTGACCACTGGGGAGATGAAATAATGGAGCCATGTAAAGCCATTCCCATTCTAGCAGAAGGAAAAAAAAGTTAAAAAATAAAACAAAAGAGCCGGCACAAAATGCATTTCCAAAGGGAGTGTCTTCCCAACCCCAGCACAAGAAGCCTCCATTCTTTTCCATTTCCACTGCAAATGTCACAGAGCAGCTGGCTGGACTTTCCTGTTTCATTTTTATAGAAAAGCAAAGTGATATTTTCATACATGTGGAAGAAATAAGCCCTATCTGAGCTGGTTATGGTGGCACACACCTGTAATCCTAGCCCTTTGGGTGACTGAGGCAGGAGCATCACAAGTTCAAGCCCATCCTAGGCAACTTCATGACTTAGGGGGTCCTTGTTTCACAATAAAAAACAAGATGAGATTGGGATACAGCTCATGGAAAAGGCTCTGGGGTTAACTCCCAGTACCACAAACAAACAAGCAAAGAAAATAAACTGTAAGCCATGCCTGTGTTTAAGTTCCCATCTAAAATATATGCTCCAGAAAGAGAATCTGGTTGTCATATTGACATTTCCTTGGTATCCAGAATAGTGCCTAATTCATAGTAGATGGTTAATTAACTGCTGACTGATGGGATGAATATCTACGTGAACCCTCCCCTGGTCATTGTCACGCTTACAATTAAATACAAACTTTTTAACATGGTACACAACTTTGTGTCCACTGCTCTCCCTTGTGGCTCTGAGAGTTGTCTTTCAGTGCTTCAAAACCACCAGTAGCCTTTGGGGCTCTGACTTCTCCATGGCCGTTCCACAGTGGTGGGATTCGCTGTTCTTTGCCCTTGCCTGCAAGGTTCCTTGTTCAGGTTAGCGTCCCTTCTCAGAGTGGCCCTTCTCGTTCTCTCCTCCTCTCTACATTGGCTTCTCCTGGTTTTCCTTAGAAAATTCTTTCTTTTCTCTCTTGGCTTTGAACTCAATTTGTATTTATGTCTATATTCATCTGATTCCTCCCGCAGTCTTTCCCCTCTCTCCCAGTGGACAGTAGGTGCCATGAGGGCAAGAAGTTCTCCCTTTGCTCTCTGCTCTATATTCAGAGCCCAGCAGGGAAAAGGCTGGACACAGAGAAGCCTGAATAAATGAGTATCTGTGAGTGCACAGACACATTTTAGCTCCAGGACATTCCGCCTAAATAATTTAAGTCATGGCTAGGGATACTGGATATCATGCATTCATGAAAATGAAGCCAAACCTTGGATAACCCAGATTTTCTCAAAGGAAAAGGGCAAGCTTGTCATAGCATGTGGATGTCAGAAATGATGGAGTTGGTGCAGACTCGACAACTGACCTGTCTTGCTAGTAATTAGTAGCCTGAGGCTAAGCTAGTAGCAAGAGTGGGCTGGAGACAATACTTAACCGCCCAATTAAAAGGCAGTGCAAGCTTAAATTTAGAAGCTGTCTGTGGCCATGCCATAGAAACCACACTGAGGGGGACAGTTGGTTGCACAGCTCTTGCTCTGAGGGCCATTCTTGCATGTCAGAGAGATAATTAAAGACACTGCGACTTTGCACATTTACAAATGATGTCCGGTGGCCCTCTTGTCCTGAGCAGATGAGAATACAGTGAGTTAAGGTCTGGGCCACTGCATGGACGATTGTAGGTCAGAAACCCAACCCGTTTGAAAGGGTGGAAGGTGTTTCTATTGACACCAACAAATAGGAGGCATGGGCAAAGTAGAAAATACTTTGAGGTGGGTGTTGCAGGACCTCAGCCCATGGAGTCCCTCATTCATTAAAAGGCTTCATAACTGGGCAAAATCCTCAGCCTCCTTGGGAATTACATTCACAGTGAACAAGTTAGAATTCTTTTAGAAATGACAAAAGATTTAAAGTGAGTTTTGTTTTGCTTTGTTTTTATGGGAAGATAGAGGACTAAAACGTCTTAATTGGCTCGCATAACTAAGCAGTGCTGATGAAAGAAGGTGCCCCTGGCCTGGCTGAACAGGGGGAAGTCAGCGGTTCACCTGGGCTAGATTCCTCTTGCCTGCCTCCTGGGCTGTTTCTTTCTTGGCTGGCTCTATTCTCACAGCAGTTTTCCGCTGGTGACAGGATGACTACAGAAGCCCTAGGCTGGATCTTTTTAGCTAATCTCTGGTCCACAAAGTCGGACACATCCTAAAATCCACTGTAGTTGGACTAATTGATCACTGTAGTGATCACTGCACTCATGTCATGCGGAAGGTCTTCTGCCTCTACCAAGATAGCAAAGTCACTTGGCTTTGGTGCCTATTTTTCCCATCCTTACAGCATGTCCAGGAGGTCAGGTGCTTCCCCTGTCATACTTAAAACCCCCTTGCCAAGCACCAGTGGAGGGGGCCCAGCTGCAAATAGAATTCATCCAGATGGGGCTCCCTGTGTTTCTGCACTGTCAGAATTTACGGAATTCTAACCACAGTGGTTCTTGCTGATTTTCCACCATGTCACAAATGATGGGTGCAATTCACAAGACAAGTTAGGATGATTCAGAGTGTTGGGCCTGGAGTTGGGCAGATCTGGGCTCACATCCCATCTCCCTCAATGAGTTGCTACTAAACTCCAGACAAATCGGTTAGCCGGTTTCCTATCCAGTTAGCGAAAGTAATACTAGTACCTATTAACTACACTGTTTCGAGGATAAGCGATGTCACTTGGGAAGGTGATTTGCATATGTGACAAACACACACAATGACTTTTGTTGTTATGTTTTTGTACATGTATCAGTCAGTACTTGCTCCTCTTTCTAGTCAAGAGAACCCTTAAGAAGGAAAGTTTATTGGAATAACCTTGAATATGCTCTCTTTAACAAATGTTTGTTTCTTAGCATTAGCAGAGTTTTCTGGTGACATAGTCCTGGTAGTCGCGTGTCAGTGTGTCGTGGTAGCATTTGATTTACTATTAGTCCTATAGCCTGACCTCACCTGTTCCAGTACGGTCTATTGAGGAGCAGGACCATGCTTTCTCATGTCCCAGCATGTCCCGTGTCTTGTATTGATGAATGAATTCTCAGTTAAACTCCAAATATTAAAACTCCTCTAAGGGCAAAGACTGCTTAACATATGCCTTATTTCTTCTCAATCAGTCCAGCACAATGAGAGAGTTAGTAACTATTGCAACAAACTAGTATTCAATAAATAATTGGCATGTGATTTCATGTCTTTATTTTAGCATTTCTATCAATTGTCTTCTACTAACATTTTTAGAAGTGTGCGTGTCTATGTGGGATAGCTGTGGCACCTCTGCTTGTCATCTGAATGATCAAAGACATTCTCAGAGCCCTAACTTTCACACATTCTGTGCCTGCCCAACTATCAGAGGTGGGACCCACACTCTGTTGACTCTTTTAGTTGCTCCCTGTTCCTTTCCTTGTGTGGCTACAAATAATATGCTGTGGGACAATACAGACGAGAAGGACCGTACAGTTATAATACTGGTTTACAGTATTTATAGTCTTTCATGTATAATATATCTTTTCTCAAGGTTTCTTAGAAAGTTTTTGCCATGGTAGCTAAGAGACTTTTCCTTTGGTGACTTTACAGTGTGATCAGATTATGTCATTCATCATCTAGGAAGAAAGAGTATGGTTAATGACACCCATTTCATTTTTCAGTAAGTCGTGGAGTATTTGTGGTAAGAGCTAACGGCATTTTTATGTAGCTCGTGTGGGCATTCCTTTCCTTTCTTAAAAGTCTGAAAATCTCCTGTTTATTTCTGGAGAGCTTAGCTAGCGGGATATATTTGTTGCATTTCTCTTCTCTTGTCCTTCCACAACGTGAAATGCAACCTGTATCTCTTGACTTTTAATAAGTTCTTGTGGTACATTTTACACGATAAAAATATGTGATGTTTGTTAGCTAGAAAAATCTCTACGAGTAACTGCTGCACATGTTTGTTGACCCCTGACTGGGTTAAGGGTATCTGTTGTTTCTGCCTATCCAGCTGCTTCTTCACAGCACCTACAGTTCTGCAAGGGTTGCTGAATACATCCCTACCCCTGGCCCGGGGTGGAGGGTGCAGGGAACAGTGGGCACTGGGCAGGCCGTGTGCTTCTCTTTCCAAAGGATGGGAATCTTGGCGCAGCCCGGAAGCCAGTGCTCATTAACTCCTGATTAATTGGCTTCTCCATTAATTCCATGACCTATCCAGATTCTAGAGTTAAATTTGACTTCCACCTTTAAGTTAATAACGCAGTGTTGATTTCTATTGATGTCATTCAGAGAACTCTAATTAACACGAGTGGTACTCAAAGCTACACTAAAGTGTAAATAACTGTTAACCCTCTCCTATTTCTCCAGAAGCAGCTACGTTTTTGCTTTATTTTTTATTTATATATTTTAATTGACACATAATCTACATATTTATGGGATACGCTATGATCTTTTAATAACTTAAGTAATGTCTAATGATCAGATTAGGGTAGCTGACATAATACCTCAGACATTTATAATTACTTTACATTAGGAACATTCAAAATCTGTTTCATTATTTTGAAATAGTTCATTTTTGTCCACTGTAGTTGTCACACTGTGCTATAGGATGTTAGAATGTATTCCCTCTGGTTAACTGCATCTCTGCCAGTACTAATTGTCCTTCCTCCATCCCGATACCCTTCACAGGCTATGTACTACCACTCTATTCACTACCTCTTTGCTGTCAACCTTAGCATCTCATGTAAATGAGAACATGTAATAGTTGTCATTCTGTCCCTGGTTTATTTCACTTAGCATCCTTCATTCCAGTCCATCTTCATTGCTCAGGACAGGATTTCATTCGCCTTGGTACCTGGATAATATTCCACTGCATTTATATACCACGTTTTCTTCATCCATGCCTTCATTTGTGTGTACCTAGGTTGGTTTGACGCCTTGGCTATTGTGAATAATGCTGCAGTAAACATGTGGGTGCACGTGTCTCTGTGACACACTCATTCGCTTTCCTTTGGACATGTCCCTGGGAGTGAGGTTGCTGGATCCCATGATAGTGCTATTTTGAATTGTTCGAGGAACCATCCTCTTGTCTTTCCTAATGGGTGTACCAGTTGCATCTATTTTATACAGCATTTCTTTTTAAATGGAAAAGTTTTCACTGATGGGAAAGGAGCCATTTTTGATTGGAGTCGTTGTTGGGGAATTTCATAGCAGGTCGTGATATTCAGCTTACTCCACCAGGAACAAAGACTAATGTCCAATCACTGATTGAGGAGTAGGAGATAGCCAACCTCTTGTTCTCTGATTTCTGTGTTTTGAAACTGTGTTGGTGGTTGATTGCATCGTGGAGGCTACGTCTGTAGTCTTTGTTTTTAATAAAAAAAATTGCTCTTTTTCTGAGCAGATATGTCAGGTTAACTTAGAGACATAAGTGTGGTCCAGGTGATGTCCTGAAGTTACTCTGGCTGTATCTGTTGGGGACTGCTTCAGGTAAGAAGAAGCAAGTATGGAAATTGGCAGTAGACACAATACTTCAAGGCATCAGGAGAGAAGTGTTTTCTAAACATCCTCTGTGCTGGTAGGAGCCAGAAATAAAGAGACTTGAGCCTGCTGGCTTCTTGGCTGGGGTTCTCCACATTCCTTCACTGGCTCTCTGAACAGATTCAGACCTCTGTCTCTCTTTCTAAGCTGGAACTTGACTTTAGCAACTTTTAATGGAATTAACAGGCAGGAACACCAGTTAAAGCCAACGTCTGGCCGTGCTGGCATGCCAGCCTGTCATATTTTCATAGGCACCCAAATTAAGAGTTTATTAATTTCCTCGATTTACTATAAATGGAATTAACGACAGGCAATTTGGGGCCGTGGAGAAACACAGATGCCAATAGAAGAAGCCACATCTTTCATATTTTATGATTGTTTCAGTCATTGCATATGCAGACTAAGGATCAAAGTGTAGATTGATTCTCTGTGATCATCACCGTGAGGTATTGTTCTATAATTGCTATTAGTCAGGGACTGAGATATTTTAAAGGAAAATAAAAATTTAAAATGTGTTCCTGCCCCCAGAGTTTCCCTCTTCTCTCTTGTCCTTTCTTTAAGGAACAGATTTCAGGCACACTTTTGAATAAAAGTAAGTTATATTTTTTAGGTCCTTCTGCCAATGAACTGTAGAAGGAAGTACCATTTCTTTTGGCACGGAAGTCTTTCAAGTTTTGTCTTCCTTTTGAGGAAACCATGGTTCTGATAAATCGACTTCCAGCTATAGGTGATACTATGGGGTACAGTACTCAGAAAAGGTTCAAATGAATGAGGAGTTTTGCATTCCAAAGTCACGTGTCTCTGAGAAGACTCCTGGGACAGCATTTGCAAGTGTTTCCACTGCTATAAAGTGGTTCCAAACTCCTCTGTGGGCAGAAGCTTGTGGCAGCAATATTAAGTTTGACAAAGAGTAGGAGGTTGGCTCTCGTCCTGAACTTCTTTGACTTGGGGCCAATGATGCTTTCTCTCTGTTGTTAATGTTTTTCTTCTCCAATATAAAGATTTGGTAATCTCCGATCTCTCTCCACACTTAGCTCCACCCCCAGTCCTTTTAAAACTTTTGTTTCTTTCTAATTTTGAGACAGGGTCTTGCTAAGTTGCTCAGGTTGAGTTTGAATTTGTGATCCTTTTGCCTTAACCTCCCAGAGTGCTGGGATTATAGGTGTGCACCTCCATGCCCTGCTCAGATTTTTTCTTTTGGATTCTATAAATTGCTTTTGCAATCAGATTATAGGCATGAAGGGAAAATGTGATCCTAAGTTTAGAAGAGTTGTATGGTTAATTTTATAGCAGTGGCTAACAATGTTATATCTATATTCTTGGGCCTCACTTAAAATGCTTGTGAAAAAGATAAATTCTAGGGCTTTGAGATTATAATTTGGGAGGTCTGTGGCTAAAATGTTTATTTAAAAAGACCTTATTGGTGTGTGTGTGTGTGTGCTTGCATACATTTCAAATAATGAAAATATGAGGAGCTTCAGAGGATAAGCATAATCTGAAAATACTCTCTTTTCCATATATATGTATTTTTTTGAGAAAACTCAACCACCTGATCCTTAGAAGATGCACTGTTACTTTGAGCAGATGTGCCTTGATGTGTGCAGGATCAGAGTGGGTAGAGGAGTTACTGGTATTGTAAAGAATAAAAATACCCGCTGATTGAGGAGAGTACCAGCCCTTTGAAGAGCCCTGAATTAGAAGTCCAAAGACTTAAATTCTGCTTCTCTCACTGTTACTTATTTACTGTGGCCTTGGACAAGCCATATAAGGTCTCTGGAGCACTCTTGTTTGCTATTGGAGTAGGCTCTGTGGTGCATCCAGATGTCCCCACAGCTATGATGACTCGACCCTCCCAGATCCTGGAGGTGCCCTGCAGGATGGGCCTCAACTTGGAGCTCTTCTTGGGGATGGCCTTTCCCAGGGTCTATGGTGTTACAGAACAGCCTGAGATAATGACTCGGCCCCTGACAGTTCTGAAGAGCCAACCTGTCCCAGCAACCTGTTCCAGAGCTCAGGATGGGACTAACCAGGCTTTGCGGGGGCTGGTCACAGCTCACCTCTTCCCTCTGCCACATTCTCTTTCCATCTTCTCCCTTCCACCAGTGTGGATTATGAAAGCACTCCCTGGTGGAGACCTTGTACACACAACCATCCTAAGAATTTCCAACTGGTGTGTGTGTGCTAGAAGGATAGACTATTGATAAATACACAGTGAGGTATCTTGGAAATGGGACCTGAGTCTAAACAAGAAATTTGTTGATGTTTGTATAAACCTTACTCACATAACCTGAGGGTGCTTTTATATAACATTTTAGTGCACTTGCATTTAAGTGCAAGCCATCACCTGGGTGAGCATTTTCCATATGTGACATCATGTCAGCTTTCAACTAGCTCAGATTCTGGAGCATTTCAGATGTTTGATTTTTGAGCTAGAGATAGAGAGCAGCTACCATTTACTGTGTACTTACTATAGGTCAGAAAAAACAGCCTCTCTTGTGTACATGGTCCTGTTTTCTCCTTGAAACTGTCCTATCAGGTAGAAATTCTCATCTCTTCTGAGAATAGTTTTGTGCACTAAAGAGAAAACGCTTTCTATAAATCCATTTGGCTATTACAAAATAGTGTGACTGCTATTTTTGAATCTTGACTGAGCAAACTTTTTGAAGCTCTCCAGCACACCCGCTGGATGGAAGCTCTGTAACTGGCTCCCAGTGGGAGAGAATGATGATCTCTTCCCTGTGCCTCTACCCCATGCCCCATCAGCCAACTCAAAGGGAACCTCAGAGACCTCTCCGGCTCTCGCCTATGGCTCTTTTCAAATGCTCTGTAGACTGTGGTATCACCACCTGTTCTTCTATCAATGTACTTTGGGTCCTTTTTCAAAACCCAGAAAATACTTTTGCATAGGAATAAAAACAGTACATGCTCTTCGTGTCTCTGGATCCTCAGGCTTTAATGTTCCCCATCCTGCCTCATTTACAACCCCCCCTCCACTGCACAATAATCTGGCATCTACCATGTGTGAGGAAATGAGCCTAGCAGAAGGGGCTGAAGGAATCAAGACCCAGTCCCTGCTTCAAGAGGCTATGCCTGGTGCACTGTTGCAGACCTTGGTGACCTGAACTCCAGCGCCTGAGTTGGGGGTTCAAGGTTTGAGCTGCAGTGGACTTATCACCCAGCTCAGCCTGCCTGCTTTGGTCCCATTGGTGCACCGAGGGATGGCAGGAAGTCATTTCTAATGATCTACAGCCTGAAACTTATATTTCAAAAGACCTCTGTGGAGCTAGAGAACTCCAACATTAAGCTAAACATTCTTGGCTAAGCATCCTTCTCGGTTTTGCCTTAAATCCAAGTTAAGATTTTATGTCATTTTTCACCAGATTCTGCCACAATCCCCTAAAAAAGTACAGCTCTTGGTTAAAAGTCATTTGTTTAATCCCCCTTTAAATCAACCACCAGCAGGCTCTCTGCCAATAACTTTATTTTTTTTAGAGAATCAACTCTAAAATCAACTATGCTCTCAACAAAGGACTCATACCTGTCAGTCAATATTCTCTTCATTGCACACCAATAATACCCTACTGTTCCTTTCATGGGGTTTCCTGTAGCCAACTACATGGCAGGTGTTCGAAACATTGTCTTCCTAAGCACTGAGAAATCTCATCTTTAGAGCCTTTGTTTGCACACAGATGTGTGGGGGAGGTCTGGGATTTTCTGCCTTTTTGAGGACCAAAGTTAAGGTGTGGATAGTGTTTTCTGACTCAAGCCCACGAACATGGTCGATAATATCTATGATGCTGGCAGGGTGTAGTCTGCAGAATGTGCCGAGCAGTTATTATTTTAGCGACAAGGAAAACCTGGCAAAATCTGCATACTGAATTTTGCAGCTGTATTCTGGAAAAGGAGCTGCAAGGAGTTAAGAAATAAGAATCCTATGAATTCCCGTCCCTTCAAAATTTATTTATTCATGAAATGCATACTCCTGTTAGATTCCAAATGGTGTTCTAGGCAGGGGTAGAAAGACACAGAGGCTGCCTGTTTGAAATCTACAGCAATGAACAGGATGTGATTGTGATGGATACTCTGGACCCTCAGGAGCAACTGGGACAGTGATCAAGAACGATGCGGGCAGGGGATTGGGGTCAGGAACCATTAAGACTGGGCTGTTCCTGAAGGGCTTTCTTAGGAGATGGTCTCCTCAGCATTGGCCTGGGAAGAGGGAGAGGAGTGAGCATCCCCCAGGCAGAGTCCTGCACATGTGAAACCCTGACAGGTAATCTCCAAAGGAGGCTGCATGTGTAGAGTTGGGAAGAGGGCATGGGATAAAGTTGGAGAGATATGTGGGGTCGTACTAGGAGCATGGAGTAGCCGGGATGTGGATTTCAGGCCCAGTGTACGTGGCCTGTGGCATGTCTCAGTCAGTGTAATCAATGCCGTGCTTCGGGAGTGGTCCCGCAGCTTGCTGGCAGTGCTCTCCAGGAGGCGGGGTTTGTGCACATCGCCTGCATGTTACTTTAAGCTTCTTGGGGAGCAAGTCATCCACGATACAGCCTAAAAGTTAAAAGCATGGACTTGGCTGGTGAACCTCTCAGAGGTGAGTTAAATCATCTCTGAATCCATGTTTCCTGATGTGTAAAACTGACACAATAAGATTATCCTGCTGTGAACTCATTAATTTAATATCTCTTTGGTTTTCTTCCATGAAGAATCAGGACAAGTTGGGTGTGGTGGTACAGGTCTTCAATCACAGCAATCTAGGAAACAGGCAGGAGGAGGCAAGTTCAAGCCCAACCTAGGCAATTTAGTAACTTAGTGAGTTCTTGTCTCCAAATAAAAATTAAAAAAGGGCCTGGACTTGGTGCCAAAGTCTTAGGTTCAGTCTCCAGTATCACAAGAAGAACAGAAGAAGGGGGAAGAAGAGGAGGAGGAGAAGGAGAAAGGGGAATAGAAGAGGCAAATGGAGGCTTAAATATTGGTTTATAAGTTATAGCATGAGCAAGACCTTTAGAAAAGGCCACAGGCCTGCAGAATTAAGTTCATTTTCTGGTCCATTCTACTTACTATCTCATCCATTTTCTGCTGGGCCTTTAACCCCTTTCCAAGCTCTTCCAATATCACTGTGGAGTGAGCAGGCCACTTACTACCAAGTACCCATTCCTGTTTAGCTCATTTGCACGTGGATCTTCTCAGTGCAGAGATGGGTTGGGGTAAAGGTTCATGGTGAGGGAATGGAGGGTGGAACTTGTGCAGTGTCTGTGTTGCCAAGAGCACAGCTCTCCGAGAGGGGAGAGTCCAACTCTGTTCTTTGCTCACTCCATCCTTGCAGCAAAAGTGAGTGACCCTTTTGTAGGTTCCTTATTATATCTTCTCTTTCTACAAGATGTGCCACTGTTGCACAGCACAACCCTTAATTTGCTGTTTTGGCACAGTGAATTATATTAAGTAGGCCAGATATAGTTCCTTGCTTCCTTTTAAGGGAACTCCATCTCAACTACACATAGAGAGAAGTGAGGGGAGCAGCATCATTCGAGCTAAACAGGATAACATTCTGTCTTCCTTAATAGGCAGAATCTTGGAGCTACTGCCAGGAAATCTCTGAGCTTGTACGAAGTGTACCCACATCATTTGTGAAACTGGAATTATCTGACAGGGGATTAAATGTTTGGCCCATAGGACTCAAGCAGCAATAAATCTATACTCTTTGAGGCTTAAGATGGATGTTTGTTTAGCTACTTGCTGCTACATACAGCAGGATTTGGTTTTTGTGGTCTCTCCTGGAAGACACCCTCAAAGTAAGTTTCTCCAGGAAAATTTAACTCTGTGATAATCTGCTGTGGTTGAAGAAGGCTGAAAGCTATAGACAGGTGTTTGATCCACAAATCTGTCTCCCATGGCTCAGTATTGATTGAGTTTAGGTCATGGTGGAAACTTCACCACTCTTCTGCAGAGTGCTTTTTAATGTCCTGAAAGGCATCATTGTGTCATCTCTGCTGAGTTGTCAGAATGAGGTTGCACTGGCCTCATTGCATTTCTTTGTGTGTGAGGAAAAGAGAGAAGCCAGAATCTGACTCCAAAAAACCCAGAGAAAATGAGTCTAAAATGAATATGAGATTATTATAGACAATAATGGCTTTTTGGAATCTGCACAATGAATTCTGTTTCTCAGGGAGAACTATTATTTGCTTTTGAAATAACAGAAGGAAATAATTTTTTTTTCATCTGTAGGGTCCGTGCAAAATTACTAGCCTCCAGGATGGGTATGTGGAAATCAGAGTTAATCCATGATGTTCAAAAATGTGAGACTTGATTCAATGAAAAAGTAGCTGTATTAGTGTAACAGCTAAGACCTACTCTCCAATGGCTTTGGCCCCTACTCTTCGTGTCCCAGAGTTAATTTAAATAAAGGTTAAAACCAGCAAAGACTTGGGTTATTTTATCATGGAGTAACCTGGTGCTCATCATGCTCATCATGCATGGAATTGGTCAATGTTCATTTGCAAGCCTGACTCAGGGAAGGGTATTTTGCATGGATTTTTAGGCCATGTTTTTTACATTGCTTTTACCATTGTCCTTCAAGACCATCTGTTTCAGTTACTTTCTTACTGCCAGAGCAAAATACCCGACACCCTCAAGTCAAAATACCCGACACCCTCAAGGTTTATTTTAGCTCACAGTTTGTGGATGTTTCAGTCCATAGTCAGTTCTCCATGACAGAGGAAAAACAGTCCATGTCATGGCAGGCAGCGAACAGCAAGACTTCTTTCTGCTTTCCCTTTTTATGTCATCCAGGCTGCAAGCCTATTGGTTAGTGCTACCCAACCCAGGGTGGGTCTTCCCTCTTCAGTAAGTTCATCAATGAGTCGCACCCAGAATTATGCTAAGCCAATTGTGGACTAACCCACTTTCACACATCCATTATCCAGTATCACACATCCATGATTCAGTCACTCCCAAAAGAACACAAGGCTACGGAGGGGAGGGTTATCTAGATAAAAGCCATAGCACCAACCTTTCCCATCTCCATGGTAATTTAGAAAACAAACAAGTCAGATAGAGAGTTTTCTGATGCTAATGTTGCAAGGAGTCTTGTCTATCCTTGTTTTGGGATGTTACCAATAGGCCTGTATCCTGGGGGCCCTGGTTTTACTTTTATCCCTTTGAGGAAGAGGACACTGGAAGTGTCTGTACAATATGAGACTTCCCAGCTTGAGCCAGATGTTAGTAAAAGCTTTGTAATGTGTTTGGTTTGAAATTATGAGGAGCTGCATGTGAACCCAATGTCATTTGACTTTAGTGATACTTGTGGTCAGTAGCTTACTATTGCATAAGATTATGGATAGATTAAAATATTTCCTGCTCATCAGAGTTTACTCCATACTCAATTATTATGCTGATTTGTAGTTAATAGTAGATGTCAGTTGTTTCAGGCTTTTGAAATCTTAATTAGCTATTATTTCTTAAGAGAATCAGAAATTTTGAGTTTAAAGCAAAGATTTTCTGCCCAGTCCCTCTAATGTATAATTTTTGAAGCCTAGAGAATGAAATTAATTTCCCTGAACATTGTGCATTTCCTAGGGTCTTGTTAGTGGTACCTAATGTTTAATTTAAAGTTTTTGTCTTAGAATTATCTGGCACTCTAAGTTCATAAAGTATAATTTTTTTTTATTGAAAAAGAAGGTAAGTGCACATCATCTGCTCATCTTCTTGGTTAATGAGTATCTTCTTTGCAAGTCAAGATGTTTATGGACAAGATGTTTGCTGCTTCTGTTTCACTTTATTCACCAGATCTAATTTGACATGTACTTTTAGGAATATTCTGAGATGTGAATCACTCAGTGTTGGGTTAGACTCACAATTTTAGGGACTCTTTGACAAACCAACCTGACCCAGTCTGGCAGAATCTTAATTTTCTTCTATTCACAAATACTGCTCACAGCAAATGAGGAAGAAAAAGCTTCAAGAATTCTGAGACCTCATTTGAAATTCATGAACATTCAACAGGCATTATGTTATACATTTTGATTAGATTGTTGGACTATGTCACAAAAGCATACTTAACTCATATTTTTTGTTTCTGTTAGTTTTTGTGTGTGTGTGTGTGTAGTAAAAAGACAATGTTAGTCAAACTTGAATAAAGATATTTTAAAAAACAAGACTATTTATTGGCTTATGTTCCTGAAAAATCTAGGGATAGGGTTCACTTTAGGAATGGTGTGAACTAGGAGTTGGCATGATGCACGAGGGCCTAGTTTTACTCTCTTTTTGTGTTGGCTTTGCTTCTTCTGTTTGGACTCCATTTTCTACTCTTTTCCCTCTAAAGGACACATGCTGGGCAGGTCCAGTACATTTACTTCTAGGTTTCAGAGGAAAAGCCATCTCTTTCTTGAAGTTCCCACACAAATCTGATTGGACAAATTAGGGTCACATGCCCATCCTTGGACCAATTACTTGAAGTAGTGAAATACAGTGAGCTAACTGGCTAGGAGTGGATTGTAGGTCCCACCTTTGAGGTTTGGGGGATTTCCTGCTCTTAGCATATGATTCCGGAGTGGGAGTTTTTCAAAGGGAATGAAAGTAAATTCACCAAATAAAAAAGAATGTCTGTGAGAAAGCCAGAAACATAAACTACAATTGGCCTTATTCTAAAAAACTTAAAGGTGAATTTTTAAAAACTAGGTTTGGACATAGTTTGATTTTAGTGCATTACTTGTGTGAAACTAGCTAGAAACCCAAATACCTGCACTGTTACTTAAGCTTTCCTGGGTCTATTGCTTCTCTTTCAGTTGTAAGTCTTTGGTATCTTTGATTAGAAAAGAAGAACAGTTTGAATGTTAGAATCTTGGAAATTTGCTTCTCAAAAGGGTAAACCTCACCTTAACAGCGTTTGATTTGCCTGGGACTTGTTAGAAATGCAAAATACTACACCCCATCCCAGATGTATTGAATCAGTACTTGTATTGTAGCAAATACTCCAGCAATTAGTGTACATGTTGAAGTATTTTTTAAATGACTGTTTAAAATTTTTATCCCTGATTTTAAACAATTTGATTATAATGTACCTTAGGGTTATTTTCTTCGTATTTCTTTTCCTTGGAATTCATTGATCTTCTTAGATCAAAATATTTGGAAAATTTTCAGTCATTATTCTCTAAAACATCTTTATAGTATTCTTTCTCTCATTCAAAAAACTTAATTATAATATTTTAAGCTATGCAAAATTTTTGCAGTTTAGTTATCACTCATATTTTCTGTTATTTCCCTTTTGTGTTTCCTTTCGGATGGTTTTCATTTCTGTATCTTCAAGTTTACTTATCTTCTTCAGCAGAGTTTCTAAGCCACTATAAATGCTGTCTAATATATATTTTTTAGTGTTCATCATTGTATATTTTTCCTCTAGAAGTTCAAATTAGTTCCTTTAAAAAGATAGAAGGAAGCATGTCCTTGTAAAATAGTATACTTAATGTCTACTAATTCTATCATTTATGTCATTATTGTGTATTTTTAGTGTTTGATTTGTTTCTTTATTTTGAGTGCCATTTTCTTGTTTCTTTACTTAAGTGGAATTTTTTATTGCATGCCAGAAATTGCATACTTTACCTTGTTTGTTAACTTTCTGTATTCTTTTAAATGTTTATACACTTTATTTTGGGACACAATTTATTTAGAAGCAATTTGATCATAACCATGGCTTGCTCTTTTTCTCTACCATGTCCTGTCCCAACTCTTCAGTGAAAGAATCATGCTCTAAGATTTCATGAGCTCCAACACCATTTTTTCCCTTAGATATTCTCATGCTTTCCTTCTTTTGAAAAGAGGTTTCTTGTGACTTTTACTCTGTGAATGATGTATCTTTGGTAAATCAAGATTTATAAAACCACTGGTAGGTTGAATATACCTCTTTGGAAAGTACAAGTAATTAAATATTATATACTATTGGGACTGCTTTCTATTAGAAATGTATGAGAAATAAAAGTTTTATTCTAAAGCAATTAGGTAGGGTAACAGTACAAACAAAAGAATGTAAAAATCCACTAGGCAAATCTGTGGCCATTTGAAACCATTCTACATTAACATTAGGTCAGACAGTGAGGAAAGAGGAAACTGGAAATTCTCTGTCCACCATCAGTTTGAAATCTTACCATCTCATACACGCAACTTTGGAAAATGAAGAGTGTAGGCTTCTTTAACATTTTCCAGACTGTTCTATATTAATGTCTGTTATAACCTGTACCTACACATCCCCCACAAAGCTCTGTGCACTCATAGGTAGGGCTTTTCAGACATGGCTGGATCTAGGGTGTGTGATATCTGGATTAGTTCCCCTAGTTGGATTAGCATAGTTCTAGGTGTGGCTGAATGGATTCATGAAAGAGGCAAGCCCCACCTGGGACATGGGTAGCACCAATCAGTAGTCTTGTGGCCTGGATGGAATATAAAGGGACAGAAAGAAGGCAGGCTGCTGCTTTGGACTGGCCTGCTATGGACTGTTTCCCCACAGCCGTGTTCCTCTGCCATGCTGAGCCAGCTGACTGTCTTGAAGCCAGCAGACGACTGAAGGCTCTAGTATCTCTGAGCTAAAAAACAACCTTTCCTCCTTTAGCTTGCAGGGGTGAGGTAGTCTGTCCCAGTAGTGAAAAGTAACTACAACAATGCCTGATGGACACCATTCATTTCTGCTACTTCTCTTGCCAAGCCAACATCATCTCTGACTTAGACTTATGCAAAGACCCCCAAAGTAATCATCTGTTCATATCCTTGGTATATTGTAGTCTTGGTTCATATATTCAGCTAGAGACACATTTTAAAAGCTCATTTCTGATCCTATTACTCCACTGCTTAAACTCTTCTAATGGCTTCTCAAAATGCTTAAAAGTGAAATTTAACCTCCTTTACTGTGGCCTTACTGGCTTCCTTTCCAACTCATCTTGAATTGCTTGTCTCCTCGTTTCCAATAACCCTAGGTTACTTCCTGTTTCTCTGTCCAGCCAAGTGCTTTTTTACTCTAAGTCTTTGCATTGCTTGCTATATCTTTCTATCTTCTTTTCTTCTTCCTGTTGTTTATCTGGTTCTTTTTATGCATGGCTCCTCTTACTTTAAATCCAAGCTCAAAATCTTAGAGAAGCCTTTCTGCCTACGCTATTTAAAGTACCTTCCTCCCTAAAATCAAATAATTTTCTCGTAATTTCCTTAATAGAATGTACTACAACATGGAATTCTCTTAGTTTGTCTATCTTCCCCCTTTAGGATATAAACTTCATGGAGACACATACCTTGGCCATCTTATTTACAGCTATATGCTCATGTCTAGAATATTCTCGGCATATGCCATCCACTTGCTGGATATTACTGAATGTAAGAAAGAACCATAAGACCACTTTTAGTACAAAGTTTATAGTAAGCAATCAATATTAGAGCTAGTTCAGGCTTATTCTGATTGCCTACGGTACTACTCAGAATGGCTGGTGCCTAAATATATTAAACTTACATATTTCATATTCTTTGATTTTAACTTAGTTAATATGTGGCAAGTTGATGTATTTTGGTGATACTTTCCTTGTATTTTAATAAGCCTCTTTTGTGTATGCTAGACCTGAGAATCTGTGGTGAAAAATGAAAATCGTTCTTACAGAAGTAGATTTTTCCTAGTTTTTGCTTCTCAAAACAAGTGGAATCTTAGGAGACTTCATATGCATAAAAGGATATGCTAATATATTAGCATGTATTTTTCAAAATTTTTTATGGTTTAGGTCTAAAGTATTCCCTTAAAGCCTTGTGTGTTTGGGAGACAATTGGATCATGGGGATGCTATACTTGTAAGTGGATTCATCCACTGGTGAGTTCAGTAGCTGAATGTGCTGTTAGGAGGTGGGGACTGATTGGAAGTAGATCACCTGGGGGATGACCTAATGGGGTATTTTCTTGTCCCTAATGCTACTGTTGCCTTCTCTTTCTGCTTCTTAGCTGCCATGGGATGAGTAGTTGTCCTCCACTGGGTCATTTCTGCCTTGGAGATGGCCAACTTGGGACTGAGCCCACTGGAAACTGTGAGCCAAATTAACTTTTTTATTTCAATTGCAGGTGTCAGGTATTTTGTTCCAGCAACAGGAAAGTGACTAATACAAATTTCTCTCTCTCTCTCTGATGTATGTATATGTGTACATATAAATGGGGCAATGTATGTATTCATATATAATTGAGTTATTAGAATCACATGTGTAAGAAGGAAGAAATATATTTGTGTATTAATGGGGTAATATATATGTAGATATATGTATGTATATAAATATTCATGCAGCATTACTCCATTTTTAATCATAATTAGATACATGCATAAGTTCCATGAACCATAGTGTGCAATGTTTACCTAAGGAACAACATACCCTACTGAACTCTTTGATTCCTTTAATGGAAATTATATGGTCAGTGATTATTTGCGAATATGATATTTTAGAACTTTATGTTATAGAGTGCTGTTGATTTTGTCAGAAAGTAAGATTATGGTGGATTTCCCAGAACCAAGAAATACATTTAGGGCAAAATTTCACTGATTTTTTCAAAAGTGTTTTTCTTCCTTTCACCTGTGCTTCTCAAAGGATTGTGAAAAAGAAGATAACACTTCACAGAATGGAATGATGTGCAGTTGTGTTCTGTGGACCTTCATGCTATTTTAGGTGTGTGTTGTTTTCTATTCAAATGATTCCCTGATGTGGTTGCCTGTTAGAGCAAAGAATCAACAGGGTCTTTTGGTAACCATGGAAGCCACCAGCTCTCCAATGAGTTTATTTTTAGATTGCTTCACTGAATAAATTTCTTTTGCTTTGTAAGAGGAAAATAATGTAATATGATCTTTACAATTTGAGGCCCCAGTTATGTAAACAAGAAAGGAATGTTGAGAGAGGAGGATTTTATATCACTGTATTTTAATGATGATCTAAATCCTAGTCCAAATGAGACTTGAGAAGTTGCACTAATGAGTAGGCACTTAACAGAATTGTGGCACTTAACAAATAAATTTTGCTAGTACTTTACTCAAGGGTATTATGTGTTATAGTTTGTGTCTAGGTGTCTCCCCAAAGCCTTATGTGGTCATGGGGGTCTCGGATTTTCAGAGGTAGCTGAATCTAGAGTTTATGATGGATCCATGGTCTAATGTGGGGATTAAGGGTGTGAATGCTACACCTTCCTACACCTAGGGCAGGTTGCCTGCATGCAATAAAAGAGATGGAAAGAGGCTTGTTTTCCGCTCATCTCTAATTGCTTTTGATATCTTCCAGTGTCATGAATGGTTGTCTCTCTGCCATGACACCCTGCCTTGGAGCTAGCAGATTATGGACTGAAACCTCTACATACCATGAGTGAAATAAACCTTACCCCTTTTAATTTTGGGTGTCAGGTATTTTATCTCAGCAATGAGAGAGAAGTAACTAAGACACTATGAAAGGAGTTTGGCCACTAACTTCCTGGTTAGGAAGGACATAGGGACATTTGGATAGGTTATTTAATTGAAATTGGATCTTCTTTCAAGTCACTTATGAAAAAGAAAAAAAAATGGCCATGATGAGCTAGGATTTCCAAACAATAAACTCTTGCTTCAATATTATTTTGGAAAGCTGTGTTGATAGAAATTTTTAAAAACACTAATTATGAATTCTCCCCTGACCAAGGGAAAAATTA
>RJWT010012946.1:0-22082 GCA_004365215.1 Cuniculus paca | reverse complement strand
GTTCTACATGAAAAAATTAAACCGCTGGCCTGATGAGACACTTCTCTAAGGGTTGGGTTTGAGATGTCTCAGACTTACATTACATGTCTGCTTCCTATTTATTTATTTATTTATTTATTGTCTTTTTGAGACAGGGTCTCTTTATGCAATTCAGGCTGGCCATGTGCTCACTTTGTAGCTCAGGCTGGTCTTGAACTCGCAACGATCCCCCGGCCTCAGCCTTCCGAGTGCTGGGATTACAGGCATGTGCCACCATGCTCAGCTTTTCCTATGTTATTATTAATAGTAGACACTATCATCTTCCCATATCTGGAATCCACAGTAACGTAAACAATATCCCACTTTTGTAAACCTATCTGTGTTGTAAGATGTGCTTTCTCAAATATGTCTCATTTTGATTTTAATATTACTCAGGAAAAAATAAAATGGAGGTTCAGAGAAATCACCTAACATTTCTACAGTCACAGAAGACAAAGTGTTCCTTTAAAGTGCCATTTTATATTCTGTACCATCTAAATGTAGGTAACCTTTGACAAATGATAATCCTAATGTGTAGCTAGTTCAAGGCTGGGTTATTAGCAGTATGGAAGATATAAAGGCAGAGTGTTGAAATCACACTTAGAGGAAATGAGTAGTGCCTTCTGCAGAGCTTCTCCAGCACCAATACTCCGTTGGACACACTTGCAGTGACTGGCTCAATGGCAAGAGGAGTGTGCCAAGAATCCTTAGGATTTAGTGATAGTCTCCCATTTTCAGTAATGACCAATGTAATTTGAGATTGGAAAGTAGGCATACTGAGATTGGAAAGTAGGCAACACAATAGAGACAAATGTAAAATTCAAGATCCAACAGTGTCAAGGAGCAAACAAGTTTCTAAATCATGTAGCACAAGCTTCTAAATCATGTAGCACTACTTCATATAATAGCCCTCAAGTGCACAAATATTACTTAGCCTGGCTTTCAACTCAGATCTCTTGACTTCAACATGAGTGCCTTTTTCATACTATTTCTTGGAAGTACAGGATTTTTATAAACTTGCTTGATATGTGTACTTGGAATTAGACCGAGAGAACTTTAATTGGTTTGCAGCACAGTAGGTAGGTTAACCATGAATGGAGTTTTAGTAAAACATCCAGGCAGGGAGTGGCTGACTTGAGATCAAAGCAAAGTGAGGTGCCAGAACTGTCTTTCCCCAGTCTATCAGAGTAAGAGGCTCTGTGGAAAGGGAGAACGAGAGGAAACAGCCATTACTCCGTAACTGTGATTCTCTTTGCATGACGTAAACAAAAGATCCTAATTCTGAGGCAGAGCTATCAACTTAATCCAGCAGCTCTCCTTGCATAGAGATAGATGCCTACTATTCCCTGAGCACATATGTCCAACATGGCCTTGGCTTTGTCAGTCCACCCATACATAAGGGAAAATCAAGTCAGTGATCCACGGAGTCTATGAACTCCTCGAAAGGAAGTAGTCAACCTAAGGGTCCATTCTGGTGCCAAACTACCCAGGTTTTTAAATTTTTCTATCAGAAAGTGTTTAATACATACTAACTGTACACATTAATTCAGCTGTATATCTATTGTTTTGGGTTTTCTTTGTGGAGGGGCAGGTGCATGTGCAGTGCTTCTATTTTACCATCTTGAATTCTCTGCTGCCCTCTTTTAAATTCAGACTGTGCTTCTCTTTAGGGGAGGGACTTTGTACAATTTATTTAACTCTTCTGTGCTTATACTTCCTCATCAGGAAAGTGAGAATAACAAAAGTAGCTTCTTCACAAGCTTACAGTAAGGATAAGTTTATTCAGATAAATTTCTGATGGCACCAGCTGATAAGAATTCAAGGACTATGCTGGGCATGGTGGCTCATTCCTGTAATCCCAGCACTCAGGAGGCTGAGGCTAGAGGATCATTGCAACTTCAAGACCAGCCTGGGCTATAAAGTGAGCAAATGGCCAACCTGAATTGCATAATGAGACTCTGTCTCAAAAAGACGACAAAAAAAAAAAAAGAATTCAGGGACTAATAAACAATAACTGCTTTATCATGTTCATAATTATTAAGTACAAAAAAGCAAAGAAAATGTTATTTTAAAGATGCCTTTGTTTTTATGTTAGTTCACATTCCTAAAATTCTCTAGCTTCAGCATTTGCTAAGATTCAGTGATCTTATTCCATGAAGATTTTAATTATACCTTCATTTAATTAATTTGCTTTAATAAAGAAATAAATGAAATGTTTGTGGTATGTCTGTTCTTCATGATACACAGGAGAAAACATATGGTCTATTTTTATGGTCTATTTTTCAGAATCTTCTGTATGTGTATATTTGTACAAGGGAGGTATTAATTTGCAAGAGTACAGTGCATGAATGGGTAATTGGTTGTTACATTTGAGTACCTTAAGTGTATTTCAGGGATATGATGGAAAAAGCCTTCCCAAAGCAACAGTAATTGGAATTAGAGATATTTTGTTATCTTTATAAAATTTAGTGCAGTCTCCTAGAAAAATGATACACTTGAATGTCTATTTTAAATACAAGGAATGAAGAGATGTAAGTATGTTTAACCTTGATTAACAGCCAGCAAGTGGCTACCATCAATAATCTAGAGTAAGAAAACAAGAGAAGAAAGATCTCTTTTTACACTAAAATGACCTCAGGCAAGGATATTACCCTCACACCTCTTCTCACTATATACACAGTCATGAAACACAATAAACATCCAGTCAATGACAGACTGCGTACACAAAAGATGTTCCATAAGACTACAAGAAGCTGAAAAATAAATATTGCGTAATGACATCATAGCTATCAGGATGTCATAGTGCACTGAATTACTCATGTGTTTGCGATGATGCCTGTGTAAACACACCTGCAGTGTGGCCAGAGGTATAAAGTATAGTGTATACAATTATGTCCTGTACATGCTACTTGATAATAATAAATGACTTGTTTCTGTATAAATTTGCCATATATTTATCATTATTCTAGTGTGCACTTTTACAGCTTCATTCACTGCATGTCTACTGTGTCTTTTTTTATTGCATCAAGAGCAACATGGAGTGATGGAGCTACATCATATAGGTTTATATAAGAATTCTGTGTTTGCACAATGAAACAATGATAAAATTGCCTCGTGACACATTTATCAGGATTTGTCCTTGTCATTAATGAATTCCATTAAATTAATTCATGGTACAACTGATATTTAGGCCTCCAGAAGAGCTTCATTTGTAGAAAAGTGTAATTTTGGAATATGTGTGAAAATCTCCAGTTTTATAAACTCAGACTCTGAAATGTAAAGTGATAGCTGAATGCAAACTATTTTTAACTTACCGGCTGCAAACATAAAAAATGAGTTTGAAAATGTATTGAACAGGTTGCAAGGTGTAATTCAGAGGACTCAGACTAAAATATATGGCCTTGTGACAGTTTTACATTTCAGAAATTTCATGTCCACCCATTCCACTTGTCGATTCCCGGAACATACTTGTTTTTCAGAGGGTGCACACGTGTAGAAGAGCACATACAACTTTCCCTTGCAAGTTGTTTTCCTTCACTCTACCTAACATTAACTCCCTGATGTCCTGGCCAGAGTGGTAGTTCTGGCACAATATTGTTCTTGATTTCTCTGCTGCCTCCTGGGGACCTGCCTTTCAAATATCTAATGTGAATTTTCTCATGAATGCCAATGATACACGGTTGCATTTTTCTCTCGAACTTTTCATCCCCCAGGCACTCCAAGTACTCTGTCACTACTTTCAAGATATACATAACTGGATGAATAGCAATTACTTGTAATAGAATGTAGAAAAGGCAAAGGGGTTTTTATTGGTTCTGGGAAGATTTAACTACACTGACACAGCATTTACTGAAAAACCTCATACCTCCCAGAGTATGAATGGCCACCTCGCTCTCAGCTCTATCCTGGAGATTCCCAGTTGCTAACTGCCCTAGGGTTTTGCTTGCCACACAGAGAAGTTGGTTTCCATTCATTCTTGCATGTTAACGTCCTTGCATTTATTTAGTGAGCAGTGAACACTTTACTCACTTCCAATTCAAATCAAAATAAGGGTTTAATTTGCTTCCCTGTCTTCTGGGGCTAATCTTCCTTCACTGAACACTCATACTCCCATTAACTCAAGGAGAACAGCCCCTAAAGAGCTTTTCAGTGAGACACTAAAGGACTAATTGTTCCTCTGGAAGTGTGCCCACTGATGTCTGCTGGCATCAATGAGCACCTCACTTTGTGTACCCTACATCCCAGGGCAGAACTGAGTATACGACATGACTTTCTGATGGTAGTCAATGATAATTAACACCCTACCTACTTCTAAACTCTTGGACTGCATTTCTAGAGTACACATCATAATGCTCATTACACCCTGCAGACCTACCATTTTTAGCTGGAATACCATGACATGAATTCCTGCTTAAGTGTCAGAAACTTTCATCACACAGGTGATGTCAAAGCAGAAGTGAACATTGCAGCACATCTCCAGGGTCAGCCTCTTATCTCAATGGGCCAGTATCCAAACCCTGCCATTCTTTACATTCAACGATTTTCACTTTATTATTCATATTCAAAAAAAAATCTCTGGAGACAAAGAAAGGTAATAAATTTCATCTTTTCTAAAAAAAAAATGATTCAGTAACCCTCGACTCTTAGCTAAGTTACCTTTGTAATAGCTTTTATAAACTAGCTTAGAGAAACGTTAAATAATTCCTTCATTGATATACCAAAGCACAGGTTGACCTGTGTACGTACATAGAGGGATGGCTGCTTGTGTCGCTTAATGTATTTATCCAACATTATTTTTGTTATTTAGGTGCTCCCCCAAATAGACTCGAATTAAGGATTGAAAGGCAAGTGATTTGGTTTGAAGGTTTAGTGAGCTTCTCAGACAGAAAATGAAACCAACATGTTTGTTAGCAAGCCGCTAACTAGAGTGGTCAGCTGGACCTCAGTCCTCAGGAGATCACAGGGAGGCAATACAGAGCAATGTCAATTACCTCAATGGAAGGGTGCAGAAATGGGTACTTTAAAAATGCATATTCCTTTCATCATTGATGGAGATTGCTTTGGAGCACTTTGGCTTTTCCTGCATGAAGGGAAGTGTGCTTCCGTGGCCAGAAAATATCTCCCAGTCAGAGATAGTTAAGTTTTCACGGTGTAGCCACAGAGTGGTAGTGGTGAATTACTGGAGGTGGCAGGGATGAAGTGGGAGATTTATTGAGGGCAGAGACAGCACCTGCTACAATTATTAACCCCCTGCCATATATTAGTTATAGGATTTGACATAAGCCTTGAAATACAGTCATTGCCTTGTATAAAGATTGGAGTTTGGCAAGAATTTTTATTACCAGAATACCAACCTTATTATTATTAATCAATCTTTTTGTGTGCAATTGACTATTTCATTAAATGAACAGTAGAGAAGACAAGATTTATAATAGACAAGTTCCAATAAAAAATCAAAATCTGCCTTTTAATTTATAAAATTTACATTAAGCAATTATATGTTTATTTAGGTATATGTAAATATACATGGATATTACTTTATAAACATCTTAATAACAGTTTAAAGCAAAAAGAAAAGTTATACAAATGAACATTTTCATCGTGCTAAAAGTTTTCAGAAACATATTACAAAACTTTACACCAATACCTATTGACAACCATATAGAAATTCATGCCTCAACCCAGTTTATATACAGTAAACTGTCAGGCATCCTGAGCGATTGTCACATAGGAAGTGTGGTAGATACCCGCACTGATGCTGCAAATTTATTAGTCAAAGAAAATGTATTTTTGTAGTACCTCACAAACCAGAATATATTCGACATTTCTGATTTTGCTTAATTTCAAAATATTTATGGGAAATGTATTATTACTCTCATTTTACAAGAATATGCAATGTGACCATACAAACAGTTGATTTGCTTTAGGCAACAAAAACTAGGGAGTGATGCCAAAAAGCAGCCTAAATATTTTCTCCCTGAGTCTGCAAGCATGAAAATTCAATCCCAGCTACCAAGATGCCGAACTACAAATTTCTAGTTACCTAGGAATGCAGAGTTTCCTGGTGTGATACTTTGCTATATGAAGACAACCCAAGGCAAACAGGGCAGGTAGAGACCTCTAATTGGCACATAAAATGTGTAAATAAATTTAGTGACATATACAATCATACTGCTATGTAGATGTACTCTAAATTTACAGTGCCACAATGTGACTATGGTGCTTTCTCTCTTAAGATCGATTAAATTCTATACAACTTTGTAGAAACTGAATCAATGTTTTCTAAGTGGTTCCCATGAATAGTACCAGCTATATTCACATTCTAATACCCTTCCTGGAATACATTTTGCTCACTTTTCTCTTAAATATATTTACATAAATACTAAAAAGCACATACAAGCAAAACAAGGCATATATCTTGTTGTTCCAATATTGAAATGGAAATTAGACAAGATAAAAATTGAAAAAGTTCCTACCGAAAATAGCTTTATAGAACTTGATAATATCAGAAAGCTTCGATGATTAAAAAGTTCAATATATTTCAACTTATAATTTGAATTTACTTGGGTATTAAAGGGAAAATTAGAAGTTCTAATGTTATTTATCTGATCAAAAATTTAGCACAGCTAACCCAAGCCTGTTGCACTATAGCAAGCGCATGAATCTGCAGGAAGTTTTCAATATTTAAAAGGATAACATTACACTAGGAATTAGTCACTTAATCTCCATGAAAGAACCAGTTTAGTGTTTAACTTCTAAGGTCAGTGGTTCTACCACTGATTATGCTGTAGAATAATCATTTATCTATCTACCTGAGTTTTGGTGTGGGACCTATTCTTAATGTTCTTTGTGACAGCAGAAATAAACTTTGTCTGAATATCAAAGGATGAATTAAAAATGTTTAACACACATGATCTCAGATTAATGGAGGAGTACAAGACGTGGAGGGTTCTCAGTCTCTCTTAGTCTCAAATTAGTCATGGTCTTTTCAGGATACTGTCACATGTGGGCATTAACACAATATAGTAGATATTATAGAGAAAGAGGTCAAAACCGCATTTGAAGTCACATTTCAAAGTGCCATGTTGAAAGCTGTGGTCTGCAAAATTAGTTTCTGTGAAGGCAAAAAAGAAAGACTACATTTTTAAAAGAATGAGATAAGAGAGCAAGATTTATTTAAGGCTGCTTCTCTGTAATTCAGCCATAGAATGGATGAAAAGAAGCAACTAAAGGGAAACCAATCATGTAAATCTGGTTTGTGCAAAGCTAATTTACAATATTTCATGCAGAGAAGCATTCCTTCCTACAAAACTTGTGACTCTCAGTGTTAACGACACACTTTTTGCTTGCTCTCTCATAGTTTCATTTTTCTTCTTTGAACAATACATGATATATATATGAACATTATGGATAATATATGATACATAAACAATATGTGGCATGTATATACACATATATCTATTCCCCAAACAAAATTTTCTGTCTATATCAGATATTGAAGAATATAATTTCAAATATTCCATTAGCCTAATAAAGGAAAAAATAGAAAAGATCTTTTAGCTATATGTTAGATTATCTTTTCAATGTGTGTGAATTAAAAACAAGTATTGAACATCAAAAATATTTGATATCAGAGTAAGAGATTAAAAAGTAAAAAATTATTTTTTGTCTATAAAGCACAAACTGAGTTTATTGATTTCAAAGATTTCTTCTGGTTATATTGGCTAAATCAAATTATTGGTTAATATTAATTGGTCATTTCTCTAATTGTGTCACAGGATAATAGGATAAAATATACTCAGGCTTAAATGATTGCATATATTTCTGTGAGAAGATACAAATATAAATGGATTTAATTCAAAAATGAAATGGTTTATGTAAGTGAAATTGCATTTGATTATAGTTTTCAATGTAGCAATCTTACGGAATTTTTCACCTTGTATCTAACATATAATTCATATTGTTGACATATATTATAATATATATATAAATATATAAATACATATAAAGTCACAATAAAAATACATTACTTTCCTGCATTTGTGGCACCTGTATAATTATTACTGAATTATGTTAAGATACTTTTTTTTTTAAAGTAAAGAAGATTTTAAGGACAATAGTTTAATGTACTAGGCATTTTTGGACCTTCTACAAGCATTTTAGCATTTTCAGTTTTTTAGTTTAACCAAGTTTATTGGTACAATTTGGGTACATACAACGATCATATTCATGAGAAGGATTTTGTACCTGTATAGAATATACCTTTATTTGTCTTCTTTTTTTCCCATTTCCCTTCCCTCTCTTTAACCCCTCTTCTTCACTTTATTTACAAAGCTTTGTTTCCATTGTATCCTTTTTTTTGTCATTTTTTCTTTTCCTTTCTTCCTTTCCCCCTTCCCACTCCCTAGTTTCCCTTTCTTTTTAAACAATTTCTTGTCATTTTACCATATCTCTTGTACAATTTGGTTCTTATTTAAATTTCCAGTTTCTCACACCAGTGAGACAATGCAATATTTACACATGTGTGTCCAATTTATTTCACTTAAGGCTATGGTCTCAAGGTCCATCCATTTGCAACAAATGTCTCAAGTGCATCCTTCTTTATGGCAGAGTAATATTCCATTACATAAAAAAAATCTGTTTTATCCACTCACCAGTTAGTGGGCATTTGGGTTGTCTCCAACATTTAGCTATTGCAAACTATGTTGCTATAAAAACATGGGTGCTCCTATAGCACTACGGTATGATGCTTTTAATTCTTTGGGGAAAATACCAAGAAGGAGAACAGCTAGGTCAAATGGAACTTCTAGCCCCAGCCGTTTGAGGAAAAAGATATCTATTAAACAACTATTTTCCTATTCTTTACTAGGGAAAAAGAATTACTAACTTGTCTTACTGTAATTACTAGAATAATTTGTTTATAAGAATTACTAACTTGTATTTTGTTTGCAAATAAATTAGCTAATAACTTTTAAAAAGCCTATACTTCTGTAATCTGCATTGCATTCATTTGCATATAATGTATGTATGTATCACATACATTTTATTTAATATGTTTGAGTCTCCATTGATCTGGTCATGGTCTATTTTGATTAACAGTAGGTGAAAGTGTCCAGGAGCAATGTGAGGGGCGTAAACTCTCCAGATGACCTCTATTTTGTACTTATTTTGGTTATATGAGTAATTCCTTGTTGGTATTAGAAAAAAGGCATATTTGGGAGACATAGCAAGAAACTGATCACGTAAAGCTTACACCATCCTTGTAAAAGCCCTTGTCTTCTATGATTGGTTTCAATTAGCTTTAAATCCTAAGATACGCTGTCTTCAGTAAAAAATCTCATTTAACAAATACTGATTTATGACCTACCAAGAGCTCCTTGTGTCAGTGACGTGAAAGTCAGTAAAGTAAACATGGCCTTCTGCCTCCATGGAGATTTTATTCTATGGTGGTGGTGACAAATAATGGGAAGACAGGCAAAGTCACAAAAAACAAAGATTGTGATAAGTGCAAGAACAAAAATGCAATATGGCAGTGACACATAGTGAAATGAAAGTGGCAATAATAGGAGCTACTTCAGATACACTAATTGGGGAAGGTCAAATCTTTGAAAATTCTTGCAAACATATGAAGATTCACTTATTCACTTACTTTCGTATGTGACATGGCAAAAATGGGGAATTAGTGGAGGAAACAGATTTGTCTTAACCTACAGATTCCAAAATCAGGATATAGTTAGTAGAAATTTACACTTTAAAAAATCAAGTGCTGGTTTAATTTTCTGTATAACTCTCAATTTGAAGGTTGAAACATTGAGGTTTAGAAAGCCTCTAAGCAAAATTAACTAAAGAAATTTGAAATTTTCACAAGATCAATTATCAGTTAAAACATTTAGAAAATCATACAACAATATGAGAATACTCTGGGGAACACAATATTGATTTAGAAAATTCTTAGGTGTAGAAGAATTTGTATGATTCCAGGGGTTTTTAGAACAGTTAATGAAAAAAGAGATAATGCAATTTTTAAAGTGTTGTGACATACACACACACACACACACACATATGAAATTAACAGCCAACTAAAACACAATGCCTAAAGGGAAGAACATATCTAGAACACCATGATAATATGGAGTTGTCTTTTTTTCTTAAGTGTCTTCTACTAAGATGACATGATCTCAGAGTCCTGAGTGCTGGCAAATCAACACAAAGATATACTGTACTATCAGTATTCTGATTTCATTAAGTGGAAAGCTAGGCTTTGATTTACAGAAATTCATGTCATTGGCAATTCTTATTTGAAACACTCCTAGTCCATATAGCAACACTGAATCTTGGTGCTTCTACTAGCTGATGCGGACTCATTTTTTAACATTTATAAAGGGCAATAAGTAATAACTAGTTCCCATATCACTTTACAAGCTGGGTGGCTGGTTAGTAGTCATTTTTATTCTGACCTGGTCTGAACCCACACAGCACTCACATTGCATGTGGCATTTGACTGTGTGCAGATTACATTTTGTTTCTTTCTCTAAAAATTGAATGTTGTCTGAGAAAACTAGAACTTCTTAGGAAACTATGCTCCAAGATTGTAATATAAACGACCGCAATGAACTGCTTTCTTTTGCCCCAAATTGCTTCCAACCTTTCTAGTACATCTGATAATTTATTCAGCACCCAGTTCAAAAAATTCATGCTGTATAACTTTCTATCTCTGTCTCATTTCTAGCACAAATACTAGATGATTATTTCAGAATTTTACAAAAAATTAGATAGGGTTCATTTTGTCTAAAGAGAAGTAAAGGGTGGTTATTTCAATTGGTTATTTCATTTTCGCAAGTGTACCTGAGGCATATACATTTAATATAACTATCACATTTCTGAATGTTCCATACAATAAAAAGAATTGAGCACAATCCATTCATTTATTACTATGCTCATTCTACAACTAATTGAAAGTAACTGCTGTATAGCAGTTGACCTAGCTCTTGAAGATCCAATAGGCAAAAAGTTGGATTGCACATGATTTTTCAAGTGCTCATAGAAGTTAAGGCATGATTTTAATAAATTCTGATGAGTGCTATGGCTTTGGTAGTACTGTTATGGAGGATAAATGGAGGAAAACTACTTCACTTAGATTAAGGAGAGTAAAAATTTTCCTAGAGGAAGTGACAGAGAGCTGAATATTCAGTTGAAGTAAAATTTTGTGATCATATTGGAAGTAACTAATGGAAGAAAGGAGAGGTGCTCTAATCAGAGAAGGCAGCTCTTGCACTACAGAGAAAAGACAAAGAGGAACTTAACCCAGTAGGAAAAACTAAGTGAGGTTCATTAAGACTAGAGTATTGGGGGCCAGGGATTTAGCTCAGTGGCTCAAGCGCCTGCCTGATAAGTGAAAGGCTGTGAGTTCAGTCTCTGGTACCCCCCCCCAAAAAAAAAGAAAAGAAAAAAAAGACTAGAGTATTGAGAAAACAGGAAAAAGAGCAATATCAGTACCAGGTTTTACCTCCACTGACAGGTTAGAGAGAGAGATTGAAATAATGGTGAGTCTAATTTGAGAGGAATGTTAGTAAGACTAGTATTTTTGACATTTTTAACCTAGGTACTGCTGATCCCTTAGACTGGCTAATTCTTTTTCTGTGGGCGACGACGATACTAATTTTGAGAAGGTCATTTTCTACTATAGATGTTTTAGTACCACCATGACCTCTAGGCATGAGATGCCAGTGAAATATTCTTCCAGTTGTAACATGAATATCTGGACATCACCTGTCATTTGGGGCTGAAATTACCTCTGATTCAAAAAATCAGTTATATTTTTATACACTAGCACTATATGAACTGAAAAATAAATTAATAGAAAATTCTAATAACAAATTTCAAAGAATAGATATAATCAAGAAGGTAAAAGAATTGTATACTAAGAACTACAGAAAACTGCTGAAATTAAAAAAGACCTAAATAAGTGAGAAGATATCCTATATTTATAGATTGCAAAACTTAATATTGTTAAGATATTAATGTCAATGACACAACTGGGTCTACAGTTTAAAAGTAATATCTTTCAGAATTTCAATGAACTTTTTGTTTGCTTTATGGCAACTGAAGAGCTGATCCTTAAATTTATGTGTAATCTCAAGGGATGCAAACAGCCAAAACAATCTTACAATCACAAATTTTGAGAACTTAGATATCCTGATTTCAAAACTTACTACAAATCTATGGTAATTTAAAAAATTTCAATAGTAAAATGCAATTTGGCAGCTCCTCAAAAAGTTACACATACAATTACACATGATTTGGATGTGGAGCATGCACCTCAAGGGTTCATGAATCGCAGGTTTAGTGCTCAACTGGATCCTCAGTTGGAATTAAGAGGTTAAGAGGTGGTGGAATCTTTAAGAGATAGAGGCTAGTGCAAGGGGCCTGGGTCACTAGAAATCCTCATGAAACAGGAAAGCAGAAGGGGAAAGCTCTTGTTATCTCTGATTTCCTGTCTTGCCATCTGATCTCTCCCTCACACATGTGCTCCTGTCATGATGCCGTCCTCTGTGATATGACCCAGCCAAGAGAGTCCTGCTTCAGGCTTGTTACGGTTTCTATCTAGATGTTTTCCCAATGCCTCATGTAGTCATAGGTGGGGGTTTTCAGAGATGGCTGGGTTTAAAATGTGTGAATGTGGATTAAAGATGTGGATAATGGAAGCCCCACCCCAGGTATGGGTGGCACCAATCAACAGACTGGTAGCCTGGATGGACTAAAATGACAGAAAGAATGTAGGCTTGCTGCTCCTGCTGCCACCACCACCACCTTCTGTCTACTATCTGATTAACTGTTTCTCCTCTACAGTGCCCCTTTCTCATGCCACCCTATCTTGGAGCCAACTGGCTATGGACTGAGACCTCTATAAACCATGAATTGAAATAAACTTTTCATCTTTTAACTTGTGTGTGTGGTATTTTGTCTAAGGAATGAGAAAATTAACTAAGACAGGGCTGAATCAATTGGACTACTTGATCTTAGATTCTTAGCCTCCAAACCTATGAGCTAAATAAAACTTTTTTCTTCATAAAGTATCCATCCCAGTTATGGTAAACACACCATTGGTTTGAAATCTAATCACATATACAGTTTTTCTGTTATTCTTTCTCAAATGTATCTAGAAATTAATATTCCAAGTGTTAAAATTTGATCAATCAATAAATAAAATGATAGTCCTATTAAGTACTATATCCACTAACTTAAAAAGAATGAAGTTACCACTTCACTAGTAGTTCTTTAAAAACTACTTTCAATCTATCTAGAAGAGTGAATCTGAAAAACTTGTGACACTTTTTAACATCTCCATCCTTCATCTCTCCCACAACTTCTCAAATGAGATGTATTAATGAATTTTGTCTTTTATAGAAAGCTAGCTAAGTACCATTCTCATGTTATGAATGTATAGATCAGAGAGCACATTTGTACACAAAAGAAAAAAAAGAATAAAATGGGGTTTTTTGGTTTTTTTTTGAGGCACCAGGGATTGAACTCATGACCTTATGCTTGCCAGGCAGGCGCTTAGGCCACTGAGCTAGATCCCTGGTCCTGGTGTTTTTGAGACAGGGTCTCACTATGCCATTCAGGCTGGCCTTGAGCTCACTTTGTAGCCCAGGCTGGTCTTGAACTCACAAGGATCCGCCTGTCTCAGCCTCCCGTGTGCTGAGATTACAAGCATGAGCCACCACGCCTGGCTAAAATGGTATTTTTTTAATGAGGAATTGGAAAATAGTCATCTTATTAACACCAAGGCCATCAGTCTGGCAAAAAATATTAACAATATAAATGATAAATTTTACTCTCAGATTTCTGCTGCAGTTGCCAACATCATTCATTAAATTATGAATCTGAGATGCCTGTATCAAAGATCAAGTGATCAGTACTTGACTAAAGAAATAACAAACACTAATTGGAATTATTTGGGAAATAAAATCTCAATTCATCTTTTCAGCAATTATGCAGCCTATACTGACCTCATGTACACAAACCATAACCTCAAGAAACAAGAAAAATGATAGTTGAAAAAGTACAAATAAGTACACTAATGGGAGTCTTAGTACTTTGGACCAGTGAATTGTGAAAATTTGGACAAGTGACTTACCCAGAAGATCAGTTTTCTTTACTTATGGAAGAGAGATTTTAGACTTGAGCAAAAAATCACTGCTTTCTTAACTTTAGAATCATTGCTCACTTTAAAGTTTCACTCAGTTTTTTGACCAATCTATCTCATTGTTTTTCATTGAAATCTCTGTCAAAAACATACAGAAATATCTTACAATTTCTTTCCTCACGCATTTAAAAAATGTCTACTTTCTATGCCAAGATGATCATATTTGATATAAAACCATGAGTCCTCAAAGTTTTTTTTGTTGGTTAAAGTTCTTATCTTATTCCATTAATCACTCAAGTCAGATTCCTGCTAATCATTCAAAGCTCTACCTTTCTCCCACTCTGTCATTCCCCTTACCATACAATTAATATTTTGCGAAGATTACAGTGTGTCAGAAGCAGAATTAAGTACTTAGCTATGCTGAATATGGATTAGATCACTGAATCCTCTTCTTAAAAATAAGATAGCTATCTGTTTAAACTGGATTTCCATAATAGCGGAAGCTGAGACAGTGACTTGTTTATTTGGGAAAAGATCATAGGTAACACAAGTGGACAGGAAAGACAGTTATCACAGTTAGGGTGGTTTATCAACAGACTGCTTTGGGAGTAACCCAAATGATTAGCAGACCATACTTCTTTATGTGTGTTTGAGTGGGTCATGAAGGTGGGCCAAGGAGTCTGTTTCTGTTCCCAGGCCCATTCTTTTCTGGCACTCTAATCCTGTTCTGCTTCCTAGCTGTCACAAACTAAGCAGTTTTCTCTGTCATCCACTTATACCATGAAGTTTCTGCCTTGGAGTCAATTCACCATGGACTGAGTACCTCAAAACCTTGACCAAATTAAATCTTTGCTCCTTTAAGGTATGGGTTCTAGGCACTGATTCCCAGTGATGAGAAGAATGACTATTACAAGAGAAAATTCAGTAAAATGTGGAAGATGAGTTATTCACACTGCAAGAAACTGGAGTTCAGTTCCCTCACATATGCTCTGATGAACTAGATAGTATGCACATTGTGATTATCCTATAAAAGGATAGAGAACTTGGTATATTTTGCAAGCTACTCCATTACTTCATCAGTTATGGTACACTTATAATGACATTAAATTCCCTGCCCTTCTAGTAGGCATTTTTAGTTTTCCATAAGTATCTGATAGCAAAATTTTGGAAGCCTTCAGACAAAGAGGCAGCAAATAACACAGGAATTTGAAAGAGGAAAGTTGGAATTCTAATACTATATTCAGGTGAAATTGGAGGCTACCTACTGGTTTTGGGTGATTCTCTTGCAGTACTAATTAATGTTCTCAACTTTCTGATGCAAAAATTGACACCAAATCGTAGACAATTTAACCATCTCAACCAATTCAAATAGTGTTACGGTTTGTATATAGATGACTCCCCCCAAGCCTCAGGTAGTCATGGAAGCAGCTGAATCTAACATTTATGATTGATTCATTGTGTAGCACTGGGGTTGATGTGTAAGGTCGGAATGGGGGCAGGTTTTCTCTCTTTTTTGGCGCGATTTGCTCTTGCCGCTTGCAGCCGCCATGAACAGCTGACCCCTTTTGCTCTGGCTGCTGCCTTAAATTGTTGCCCCAGTGCATGCCACCTGCCTTGGAGTCGGCTGATTATGGACTGAAATCCACAGAAACTGTAAGCTAAATAAACCTTTTCTTGCTTCACTTTGGGTGTCAGGTGTTTGTCTCAGCAACTAGAAAAAGTAACTAAGACAAATAGCAAATGTGCAACCATAGTACAAAACAACAGGAGATATTCTAAGTCTGACCCTTTATTGTAATACCACACTGCCTCTTTGCTTTTAATTATTCAGCCATATGTAAACTCTTGCAGTTCCAGGTCATGCTATTTCCAATCTTTGTTTTCCACCTTCCTTATTTTTTTGTTTGCTGTGTTCTTCTATTCTTCCTCAACTGGTAGGAAAAAAATATTACAAAATTTTGCCAGAGTTTGTTTTTATTAGCAAAATAAAATTGCAAAATTATTTATATTCTTATCAAAGTTTTACATGCATATATACTTAAGAAGCTAAGAAAGGCTAGACATCTAATGACAACAAAGACAATACAAATCTTTCCCTGAGGATTGATTCTCCAGTTTCCAGTTGTTTCCACTAGTATTTAATTTATTTCTCTAAATAATATTAATGTCACAAAAATTTGACTCATTTAGCATTCCCTATGAGCATCCAATTGTGCTAGGTGAGGATATAACTTTCTTGTTCCTACTTCCTACTTTAGGCATTTCAAGGCAAATCTATTCCATTTTTTTCTTCAAATTTATGTTCAGCACTTTCATGGTTATGGCCATCCAAATGTCCAGTGAAGATCCAAATGGTACGATCACATTTTCTTTCCTGAAATTTTTGCAATGATTAATAATTTCTTAAGAGCTTCCTTTCCTTTATTTATGAGCATCTATGGATGGGTCTAATTTAGTCACAGACCTTGCCTCCTTCACTGAGCAAATCCTCAAATGTGATAACTCTAGCTATATATCTGTGTATCTGTGCTTACACTGAAGTTTGTTGACCGACAGACTCCATTCTTAGATTATCAAGGTTGACTCTAATTTAAACTGGAAAATTCCTAAACACGGATGTTTATATCTCTATATTATATTAAATTTACTTATATTAATAGGTCCTTCCATTTTTCCATGAAAAAATTCATATAAATTCTTTTTATGTGAGCCTTTGTGCTATTTTCTTTCTCGTTAAGACAGAAACTCTACATATCCTCTGACCCAATTTGATTGTGAGTTGAAGAGATATAAGCAGAAGACTTTAAAAAGAGCCTCGGTTTTCACTTTCAGCATCTCTAACACTGTCCTATGACACAGGGTGGTTGCAGATCCTTTTCCTTTTTGAGAAGTCTGCAAAGTAATTCACTTGCTTTGTGCTTCAATCTTACTGTGAAAGCCCTTTGGTGTGACTTGTGTTCCTCCATGTTTCATTAACAAAGGGATTTTAGATTGTTTCTTGTTCTCCTACATATTATAAGGTGGGTCACTAGATGACTTAAAGTTAGAAATGTCTACACTAATCATCTTGAGACTAAAAAAAACGCTTTTGTGAAGCCTTCTTTCTTCACCACCAGAAATAGTTATTTTTTTCCTTTTCTAAACCACAGTTTTATACAGTTTTTTATTTATCACACTGACTACAATTCTTTATAGAGCTCTATTTATCTATCAAACTGTGATTCCCTTAAGACAGAAAACTGATATTTTCTTAAATTTAATCTCACATAATTTCACAAAGGACCTAACACATAAAAAATGATTAATGACTAATGGCTCAATTGAACTGATAATTGAGGAAGGCAGGGAATGGTAGTCTATTTCTTCACTTCAATTCATCTCTACTGACATTCTCAATACATGCAGAAACCAGCTCTCAACATATCCAAGGCTGCATTCAAAGGATAACATAAAGTAGCTAATGATGACTGTATTCACTTCATAGTACAGCTAAATAAGAAAATGCTTCAAAGTGGTGAACATAGTCTTCTTCAATTAATGCCAACAGTCATCCTGCTTTTGCAACCACTCATCTTTTGCCTTTTATCTTACTTTAACCTTCCAGTTCCAATAGAAACTATATTAATGGATACTCATCAAGCCATGCACCACTGAAGTCTAGTCTATGGCACCTATGGTCTAGGCCACCTACTCACTTCTTGAAAAACTACTCAGAGTTTTAATTTTTAAAGATTTTGAGTGATACATAAAAATCATATATGTTTATGAGCTACCACATGGTATTTCGATACATGTTCAAATCTGGGGAAGCATATCTAACCCTTCAAACATTTATAATTCCTTTGTGCTAAAAACTTTTAAGAATCTCCTTGTGTTTTTAAAATGCACAATATATTATCATCATTTCTCATCATGTCACTTAAAATAGAACACCAGAACTTTATCCTATCTTAATTATAACTTAAAATCCATTAATCAACCTTTTGCACTTCTCTCCCTCTGGACTCCCCAGTCTTAGGAAACCATCATCCTACTCTTAATTGCCAAGAAATCAATTTTTCTAGATTCTACATATAAGTGATGTCATGTAGTGATTCTCTCTCTGTGACTGTCCTATTTCATTGAACATAATGACCTCTGGTTCCATCCATGTCACAAAAGACAGGATTTTATGGCAAATAGTATTTCATCATTCATGATTATCTATAAATATGTGTGTAATATGGCATATATAATATATATTAATTTTCTTTATCCATACAACATTTGATGGACATGTAGGCTTTCTATTTCTTGTAACCTATTTCATAAAGCTTCTTTGTCTGCTTAAATGGAAATGATATCATGTTTTGAAATCTGAAATTTTTGCTATTATACTAGCTGGCTTGTATATACTAACCTTTAATGAAGAAACTATGTGGATTTATGTGGATAAGATTTGTTCTGGATATGTGTTCACACTATGGGTATGCATTGGTATATTAGGAAGATGATTCTTCTATCCCATGGAGTAACCGAAGGTATTTGACTAAAGTGTAGTGGCATGATGGCATTTTATATAATTGTTCATCAGTTGTGCTGTGAAACCTGAAATAGTTTACAGCTAAATAGAGGTCCTCATTTAGCACTACAATGCTTTTCAGGATTGCCTGTATAACAAAGGACTGTTACCACTATATCCTAAACAGATGAGGTAATACTCTCCAACAGATAATGTAATACAGGTTCAATAGTGAAATTGTACCAGACTCATGGAATGTGAATGCTCATCAACAAATGTTTGAATGATCTCTTAATTTAATCTCAAGATTAAATCTCTTAAGACATTTTGAAGTTTCTTGTCTTTCTTCAGAAATCAAGCCCTATTCCCAGAATTTACAATAAAGTTGTTCACAAACTGAGCCATCTATTTTATTGCATCAATTACTCCCAGGCTAACATTATTCATATGATAATTTGTTATTTGCTTATGTTCTAACCCAATAATTAGACCATAAACTGAATAAGTCATGATTCTGGAAAAACATACATATGCTTCTCATTTATTCAGCAGGAGGATACACAAATTCAGCCTCCTTTTTAGGATGAAGCTAATTTGAATAACATCAATATTTGCAAATGAATTTGGCTACTAGTTAATCTCAAGTAAATTAAATCCTATATTTATTATTCTAAAAGTCTCTGCCTCTTTAGAAGTTAAAGGAAATATATTACACTATCCCTCCCCTTCTTTTTCAATCTCTTATTTTGCTATTTGCTTTAATACAGTTTTCCTCTAAAGAACTCCAAGAGATATGAAAGTTTAAGAAAAGGTACTCTGATTTTCATCTTCACAACTTAGAGCTTGATGAATTGCCTGGAACGTAATAAGTATTTAACAAGTGACAGTGTAATTAGTGAATGTTCCATTATTACTGTACACATTCTGTAAATATCATACATTTTGAACTCTTTATATTATGGGAAATTTGTTTTTCTGTTCAGTAAAATTTCTTCCATTTCTCAGTTCTATGGTCTTTTGAATACTTCTGAGGATGTGACTCTTCCAACGGTTGATTCACACAGTAGAGCCTACGACAACCTTTGTCTACCTTCCCTGTTAGACTCACAGCTCTTTGAGGAAGACTTGTCTAGGAACCAGAGAAGTTAAAATTGTTTAAGGATGCTTGCTAATGAACTGACCCTTAAATTTCAAGCAGAGACTTCTCAGAGAGTCAGAACAAGGAATTTCTGAAGTTTCTAACTTAATCTAATCATGGCGTTTTTGGGTCTCAACTTCTAATTGCATCCTTAATCCAACATAAATACCTGACAGTTGTACATATGAAGTAATTTAGACAAACTACTGTAGATTTAGAAGAACATTTATATACATATAAAATCTGCTAGAAAAATATTATTATAATACAGTCATTTAATGACCACTCCTGGGAAGTATATATCTGTTGCTGGGCATGCCACAACTTCTCAATCTGTGAAATAGGCTGCCCAGTATTTCTTGCTCTACATTCATTTTCTTGCATTGATTTTTCACTGTTTTTTCACATCATCCACTGGACTCCTGGTTTCAAAATAGATAAAGTATCAAGAATAATGTACAATTTCTTCCCAAGAAGAGGTAGGGTGGAGAAACAGGGAAAGGAAAGGAAGGAAAAGAAAAAAAAATGATTCAAAAAGAAGATTAAGACTTCTGGGAAGATAGCAGAAAAGTAAGCAGCAGAGTAAACAGACTCTCTGAGAGAAACAGTCCAAATGCTGGAATATAGAATCATGGGGAGGCAAAGAAGAAAGGAAATGGGCCTCTTGAACCCAGGAAGAATCTAAAATGTGAACTGAAGCCCACAGAGAGAGTAAAAAGAAAAACTAAAACGAAGAACAAGGTGGTAGCTGGTGGTGCCCTAGCCTGAAGCCGGACTGACCCTGCGAGAGGAGCTGTTGGAACTTGGGAACACACAGTCACAGTAATGGTGGCTACTGGTGACCCCAGAGGTCTCTGCAAAGAGAAACAGCAGTGGAAGAGAGTGGAGGATGTGGAGGACTGCACTGGCTGGCAGTGAGTGCAGAGGACTCAGTCCTCAGGCAGGAGAGAGCTATTGGCTGGGGGTCATTTTGGAGATGGGTGGGATAACCCCAAAACCAAAACTGCTGCCAGCTTCTTCCAGCAGCTCCAGGTTGGGTACATACCTGCAGAAATTGCTTGCAAGTTTACTGCCCCCCATACATGTTCCAGAAGCCATTGTGTAAGTTCCCTGCCAGCTCAGGTCTGCAGACCCTGCCCAGCTCCAACCAATGCACAATCCAAGGGCCACTGTGCAGAGGTACCCAGCTCAGTCCAGAAGCACAGGAGGCCCAGCCCCTGCACACAATCCACCAGCTATAGGGGAACCAAACAGTCTCGTTTCAGAGAATTTGTAGTCAATGTGGGAAGTTCCTGGGACCCCACTACACACATATCTGGAAGAACCCAGAAATAGGTCAAGACAAAGGAAAAGGGAGTCTCTGGCTTCCAACTCAAGCAGTGCAAGTTGAGGAGAGGTAAACATGGAAGAGATCAGGAATCACACACCTAAAATGTCTGAAGTTATCTCAACTGAGGTAAAGAAACAACTTCATGAGGCTATAAAAGAAATTAGAACAGAAATACTATCCCAGGTAAAAGAAGAAATGAAAAATGTAATAAAAGAATTGCTAAGCACCTCTAAAGAAGACATAGATAAAAAAATTAGAGGAAAATAGGAAAATGAGGGAAACCATGAATGAACAATGTAAGAGAGATTTTGAATGCATGAAAGAGATTCAAAGAGATATCCAGGAAATTAAAAACTCCATTGAAAACTAGCAAAACCATTTTAAAGAAACTGAAGATAGACTTTCACATCTTGAAGACTGGTTTGCAGCTTGTGATCTTGAAAGGAAAGATCTCTTTAAAAAAACAAGGCAACAATTGAAGTAACAATTCAACAACTGCAAGACAACTCAAAGAAACATAACTTAAGAATTAAAGATGTGAGTGAAAAAGCAGGGGTCAAGACAAATGCCTTCAGACGTCTATTAACAGAAATAATTTCTGAGAACTTCCCAAGCATGGAAAAAGGAAACGACATTCAAATAAGTGAAGCATATAGAATTCTAGCTAGCCATAACCAAAACAAATCTACACCCATACACATAATAATCAAAATCCCAGAAATTCAACTCAAGAACAGAATATTGAAAGCTGTTAGAGAAAAGAAATAGATCACGTATAAAGGAAAACCCATCAGAATAATGACAGACTTCTCAACACAAACCATCAAGTCAAGAAGAGGCTGAAGTATTGCAAGTCCTGAAAGAAAACAACTTCCAACCCAGACTCATGTACCCTGCAAAACTTTCTTTCAAAATTAATGGAAAAACAAGATACTTCCATGACAAA
>RJWT010012945.1:0-22101 GCA_004365215.1 Cuniculus paca | reverse complement strand
TGAGGGCATTTTATGGGAAGGAAGGCTAACAAACCTCTTCCCCCAGTGGCCTCATTCAAATCCCTCTCTTTAGAGGTGCAGTGACATACATGTGGCCCTGGTTGGGCAGAGAGTCAGGATGGGTGCTGTACTGCCTTTAGCATGACATTGTTAACAATAGGTAGTTGGACTATTAAAAATACATGTTTCTCCAAATGTAATCCACAGAATACCAACCTCTGCAGAAGGTTTCTAGGTATTCCACAGGGAAAAGATGCTTGGAGGCCAAATACATTTTAGAAATGTTGAACAGGTTTCTTTCTTGAAGAATCTCCAGAGTGGTTATGGAGGATGCCCCATTTCCAGTCACATTTGAGCACAGAACACATTTTCCCTCATAAACATTATGACAGAGCACACATTTTGGAAATATTGGTGTGTTTAACAGAGACGTTGCAGTCAGTAGATGTGAATGAACTTCTCCAGACAGCATCAATCTGCTCTATGAAATGAGAGGAAGGCCCTGATACTCTCACAGGCTGTGTGATGGTGTTTAGAGATTAGTGAAAGATCTGTCTTCAAAGGTAAATCCTGATTCGCATGTGATTGCTTTGCTCACACTTTGAGTAATAAGCTCTTTCTAGTCAGATTACAATTTTCCCAGATATGTAAAGGGAATCCAGGACCTGCATGGATTCCAAAATCCAAGAATGCTCAAATTCCTTACATAACAGTATTTGCATAGAACCTACACATACTCTCCTGTATACTTTGTATCATCTCTAAATTATTTATAATATTTACTATACTGTAAATGCTATGTAAAATCTGTTATACTGTATCATAAAAGCTGTTATGCTGTATTATTCATGGACTAATGACAAGAAAAAAGTGTACATGTTCACTACAGATGCAATTTTCCCCCAGCGTTTTCTATCTGCAATGATTACACGTGCAGGTAGAAGCCTGCAAGGAGAGCAGCAGGCTATGTTTATTCCTGTGCCCACTACCTCTTCAGAAGAACACACAGTTGTCAAGGAACCTCAGCCGTGGAATGAGTGGAAATTACCAAAGAGGCAGTAGAACGAATGGGAGTTACCAGAGAGGCAAGGAATACATAGAATGTGAAATTACCGTACCTCCTGACATCATGACTGTGTTTGCTTAGAAAAGTGCCCCAGGGTGGGAAGTGATGTGACAACATGACCAACTTGACTCTTCATTTGTTCAGTCAATACCCATGGAGTTTTTGCTGAGTTTCAGGCACTGTTTGGTGGACAATAAAGTATTGCAGTGGAGAAAGCTGACACGATCTTTGTCTTCACTGGATTACTGTGTGTGTGCACGATAGATTTATCAAATAAGAAAAACTGGCAGATTATTTTTTGTGTAGGGTTAGACAGCTAAGACTTCAGGTGTGGTGGACCTCTGGTCTCTGTCATAGTCACCCATCTCTGCTGTTATAGTGCACAAACAGATACACGATACACAAAGGCAGGCATCTAAATGCTCCAATAAAACTGTATTATAAAAATGTATGATGGAACCAGTTTTGATTGTGGGCTTTAGTGTGCCAAACCCTGATTAAAACTATAAACAGACAATTGAAATGCACCACTGTATCAGGGAAAGATGTGTGGCATTGTCAAAGCATATGAAACAGTATTCAATGTATTAGACTTGATATTTGAAAGATGAGAAGAAATTAAGTAAAGACAAGAGAAGAGAACATTATTGCAAGATGGAGAGGATTAGGGGTATAGTGTGAGACGAAGCTAATGAGGTAGGGCCAATACTATTGGGCTGTTTGGTGTGGTTTAGAACTTCCATCATCCTCAAGAATAATGGGAAGCATTTTATTCAGAGGCACATGTGTGCAGTTATGTTTTTGGAGTCACCTCTGCTGGGTATGTCCTGGAGAATAGATTGGTGGTAAGGGACCCTACTGTAGTGGTTCTGAAAAAGACTAAAGAAGCATACAAAGTGGCTATTAAGTTGGAAGAAAGCAAAAATTCAAGGAATTTTTCATAATTAAAATCAGCATATTTCATGCTGGATTTAAATATGGGGCTATAGATGGATTCAGAGTGACTCCCAGGTGCCCGACTTGCTTGATTGGATAGCTATAATGTTTCTGATATAGAAAACAGGAAAAGGACATATCTTAGTCTTTTAGGATGCTATAGCAAAAAATACGAAAGACTTACTAATTTATAAACAGAAATATATTTCTTAAGTTCTGGAGGCTGAGGGGATTAAGATCAAAGCACAACCCATGTCTTGTAGGGACCCCTTCTTTCTGTGTCCTCACATAGCAGAAAGGCTAAGCAGACTCCCTCAGGCCATTTTATCAGGGCACTAATCTCATTCGTGGGGCTCCACCCTGCAGACCTAATCTCCTCCCAAAGGCCACATGTCCTAAAATCATCATGTTAGAGGGGATAATTTCACATGAATTTGAGGAGACACAAATATTCCATCTAAGACATTCCACCCCGGTTCCCCAAATTTGTGTCTTCAGACATAAAATAAATTCATTCCATTCCAATGACCCCTCATCTTAACTCACTTCAGCTTCAACTTTAAAGTCTAACCCTATCTCAACTAAGTGTCATCTACGTTAGATAAGTGTGAAACTCAGGTGTGATTCACTTTAAGGCAAAGTCCCCTCTGGTACACATGAGTCTGTAAAATCGAACAAGGTATATGTTCCCAAAATACAATAGTAGAACAGGCTGAAGATAAACAGTCTCTTTCCAAAAGGAAGAAATAGGCAAGAAGGAAAGAGTTAATAGATTCCAAGCATTATAAAAATCCAACAAGACAAACTGTAAACTCTTAAGACTTGAGAAGACAGGGGTGAGTTCTACAAGGGGACAAAGTCTGCAGAGGGAGAACTGGAGTTGGAGCTCTCTCTGCACAAATTGTTAGGACATCAAAGGGGACACTGCAGTGCAGAGAACACTGCAGCACAAGCGAAACAACATGCCCAGGACAGACCTTGCCTGCAGCATAAGATTAATTCTGGCTTGATGCTCTGTTCTCCAGATGCACTGATATGATGGTTAGTCTTCTGGACTCACTGGGGTAGCAATATAAATTCCACAGACTTTGACAAGCAGAGAGAGTGAACAAGGAGACACAGAGCAGGGAGGATGGGGCAATGAGGTCCAGGGGCCTAATGGATACAGCAAATCTGTTAATCCAGAGTAGAGGTAGACATTTGACCTTGATACTCTGAAAGCCCCCACTAGCTTCAAAGGCATCAACCTTACACTGCTGTGTGTGTGAATGTGTGTATATGCGTGTATGTTTATGTGCCTGAGCATGTGTGTAAGTATATAACATATACAGAACAAGCATTCGGAGTGGGAAAGAGGTAGGAGGCAAAATGGCCTTGAAAGGTAAGTTCCTAAGTATGTTTGCAGAAAGTCTTGGGCAGTCCCTGAATTTCTTCTATAGGGGATGGGATACAGATAGGATATAATATTATCTATATCTAAAGGAGGAAGGAGTCCCCAGCTACAATCTTGCTTACCATAACTGAATTTGGGGGAAGTAGGTAATGATATCTATGGAATAATTCATTTTTCTCATCATCTCTCCCCGTTAGGGCATAAGTGTTCTGATGGTAGAAGGCTGGTCTGACTTGTTTAGGCTAAAGCTCCTTGCATTTAGAGCAGTACCTGGCACAGGGAATGGCCAACTCCTTAGAACAGGAAGAAAAAATAGAAACGATGATTGCTACTATTTTATAGATAAACAAACCAAAGAAAGCAAGTCAAGGAGCTAATCAAGAATCCAAAGTTCTAATTTGTAGTGTACATACTGTAGTTTTCCTAATTCTCATGCTGCAGGGAGGTCCTGTCCTGGTCGTGTTGTTTCCCTTGTGCCGAGGTGTCCTCTGCATTGCAGTTTCCCCTTTGATGATGCAACGCTTTGTGCAGAGAGAGCACCAAATCCATTGCCTCCCTTTGCAGACTTTGTCCCCATATAGAACTCACCCCTTGTCTCCTCATACTTCCCCCTTCATCCTTGACCATCCTTCACTCATCTTACAGTTTAGGCATACACTCACTAGTGTGAGTACAATTGCACCTCGGTTCACGAACTTAAATCTTTCCATGATTCTGCTTGCAAACTGAATTGGAGGGGAACCGAATCTAATTTCCCTATGAAGTCAACATTAAACCTAAGCACTGAACTTGATTCGGTTCTTGTCCAATTTAGTTTGCAACCAGAATCGTGGAAAGAATTAAGTTTGTGAACCAAGGTACCATTCTACAAGTTAAAATGAAATAGGCCAAGCTGTTCTCCCTAGCATGGCTAAGGTTCCTTCATCTTTGCCTTATTAGTACTGCTTTCTTATTAGGAGATTGCTTTTAACACACTTTTCATAAAAGTTGCATGCACTGTCAAGGGTGTGAGGTGAGGGAGTGTGAGGCAGAGATTTTCTTCTCTGAGTGCTGAACCTTCTGTGGTTAAATCACAGTTATCAGATGTTGCTCGGCTAGAAGAGTGACAAGAAGAAAAGCCTTGCTTGAGTATTATGCAGAATATGCAAATAGGGGTTTTTCTTTATCTCATTTACAGAGTTTGCTAAAATCCTTCAATTGTTTGACTCTTTAAAAACCAGTCTAAACCATTATCTGCTCTGCAATTTCAACTTCTCAGTAGGCTTTCTCCCACTGCTTCCTACTCATAGGACCCCTGTATCTGCTGGTGGATGTGCAAACAGGACAGCCATCTGGGACAGGACCTGGCCCCATAAACCAAGTCAAGTACAGGACTGTCCTGGGAATGAGTCAGGGGCTCTGTGGAAAACCTCAGGCAGGTCCTTGAGGTGGTGGGTACGGAGATTCTCATTGAAGTGCTATGTGTGGGGATGGGAGTTGGGGCAGGCTCAGTGTTGGTCTCTGAGGTCTGATTGGGGAAGAGCAGTGCATGCAAAAGGCAAGTCAAATGTGTGTTGGTTAGAAGCAATGGAGTTAATGTATGACTAGTCACATAGGCAAATTTAAAAACATAGGAAATTCACCTCTCCACATCTGAGGGGGATGGTTCTGAAATTCCCTCTTTCCTCATGATACCAAAATCTGTGGATGTTCAAGTCTGTTTTATAAAATGGCTTTATATTTGTATATAGTCTACGCATATGTGTTCATGTACTTTAATCTCTAGGTTAGTTTTAATACATAATAAAATGCAAATGCTGTTTAAATAGTTGTCATACTGTATTTTTTTTTAGGGACTGACAAGAAAAAAATGTGCTTACATGGTCAGTATAGAAGAAATTTTTCCCTGAATATTTTTGATCCAGGGTTGAATGAATTCATGGATATAAAAACTGGAGATAAAGAGGGCTGATTTCTTCATTAAAATAAGAAATGTGGTAAGGTAAATTACACAATCATTTACGTACATCAAGAATTCATGCACACAAAACTGTAAACCACGCTTTGTAAGGATACCTTCAAATGTGAAGAAATAAAATTTTAAAGTATTGCTTTTGCAGCATGTGTTGGTCAGGGTTTCACTAGAGAAAACGGATATAACACGAGACAAATGAATGTATAAGAAATTATAAGGTTTGCTTACGATGACCAGCCACAGAGTTGGATGAGGAAGTGTACAGAGGGCATCTGCACGCTGGAGGCTGAAGGATTCAATCCAAGGTCTGGAGTTCACCCCAGTGTCCCGTGCAAGTCTGTACCAGCAGGCCGATGTATCTGCGACAGAAAGTCGGAAGGTCTACACTGAAAGGCTGAAGAGTCTACACTGGAAGCCAGTGGACAACATCCAAGCTGAAGGTGAAGACTGGAGCTCCTCCAAAGAATGGAATTCATTTGTCCTTCCTCCTTTTATACCTTCCAGGTGATGAGCCACCCTGGGGTGTAGAATTGCTAAGCCAATTTAGTTCATCTTCTAAATGTCTCAAGTTGACACAATCAACCACTACACAGGGGAGAGGAATGGGAGTGATGTATGGGATACGATGAAATTAAAAACTGTAGCAAAGAAGACCTTGTACATCGTCATGATCGTGCGCCAAGAACAATGGGATGTGACTAACTTAGCCCCGTGTAGTGGATGTTTAAAAGCCCTCCAAGGCTTTTTTCTCTTCTAAAGTCCAATCCTTAAATCAAGTGTTGGTGAAAATATGGAGAAATTGGTACTATTCTTTCCTGTTCTTAGGAATATAAAATGGAACAGCTGCTTTCGAAAACAGTATGGCAGCTCCTTAAAAAATTAAAAATAGAATTGTCATATAATCCAGGCATCTCATTTCTGGGTGTGCTGCCCAAAGAAGTGAGCACAGAATCTTGAAGAAGTATTTATGTATCTTTGTGCATAGCAGCATTATTCACAGCAATGTAGAGGCGGAGACAGCCCAACTGTCCACTGACCGATGAGTGGATAAAAAAATATAGTATACATTCACATGAATTACTATTCAACCTCAAGGCCAGGCATGGTGCTGCAAAGCTCTCTAATCCCAGTACTCCTGAGGCTGAGGCAGGAGGATCATCATGAGTTTGAGGCCAGCCTAAGCTACATAGTGAGTTCAAAGTCACCCTGTACTATGTAGTGAGACTCTGTCTCAAAAACACAAAAACAAAAACAAAACAAAACAAAAAACAAAAAAAACTATTCACCCTTACAAAGGAAGGAGACTCTGATACATGCGACAACATGGATGTGCCTTGGGAATATCATGCTAAGTTTTTTAAAAATTAGTCACAGGAGAGACAAATGCTGTATGAATCTACTTTTATTTTATTTTATTTTATTTTATTTATTTTTGTCTTTTTGAGACAGGGTCTTGCTATGCAATTCAGGCTGACTTTGAGCTCACTTTGTAGCCTAGGCTGGTCTTGAACTTGCGATGATCCTCCTGCCTCAACCTCCCAAGTGCTGAGGTTACAGGTATGTGCCAACACTCTGGGCTTCCACTTTTAAAAGGTACTTAAATTTTCAAATTCACAGAGACAGAAAATAAGATGGTGATTGGTAGGATATGAGAGGAATGAGGAGTTAGTGTTTAATGGGTATAGGGTTTCAATTTTGATGCGTGAAAAGGTTTCCAGAGTTGGATGGTAGTGATGGTTGCACAATAATGTGAATGTACTTAACTTTGCTGCACTGTACATTTAAAAATAGTTAGGATGGTAAATTTTATGCATATTTTATCATAAAAAAAGTTAGGAAAGCTGAATGTGGTGACACAGGCTTACAATTCCACAACTCTGGGGGGTTTAGGCAGGAGAATTGCACATTTGGGCTCAGCCTGGGCAACTGAGTGACTTAGCAAGAATTTGTTTCCAAATAAAAAATAAAAAGAGGGCTAATGATGTAGTTCAGTGTGAAAGGCTCTGGGTTCAATCCCCAGTACCAGCACCACCACCACCACCACAACAAAAGCCTTAACACTTAACAGGGTTTGTGGTCTCGGCCGGGCTCCTCTCTCTACCTCCCACCTGCTCCTTCTACTGAGATCTGGCAAATAATTCTCGATTTTTCTCTAGGCTTTCGCATGCTGTTCCCTTTGTCTGAAATTCTTTTTTCTCCTCTCTGGTAACTTGTAAGCTGTCTGCCTTCTAATCCTACAGCCTGGCCTCTCTCGATCCCCAAACTTGGTTTGATTTCTCTTCTTGGCTCTCACAGTCCAGATCCCTGCAGTGTGCAGACCGCCCTCATCTTCTACTTCCTCGGGGGAGGGGACAGACAGCCCCCAGACAGGGCACCTCAGAGCGGGCCTCCTTGGTGTCCTCTGTCAAAGGAATGTTTTATTTTTTAAGGAAGCCCAAACATTTAGCTGCTTAGGATGCTCATTATCTTGCTTTCTGATAAATTCTCAAAGAAAAAAAAATAATTTTGACCATTTCCTTTCAACTTGGAATTTCTTTTGAACCCCTAATATTTGCTCACAGGCCTATGTGTGGGTGAGCCCCTCTCCGTATCTCTAGTGCTCTGTGTCATTTTCCACCTGTGTGGAAGGATTTGTAGTGAGCAGCCCACAATCCTCAGAGGCCTCCTCTGTAGAAATCTCCATGTGAGAAAGGCTGTTCACTTCCTCCGTCAGGGCATGCTGACATAGCCTGCCTGTTCCTTTGGATCTAGAGATTTGAATTCAGCATGCTTCTCATTTGGAAGCACACCACTATCTTCCCTGGTCTGTCCCCAGTGGCAGGGCTCACACTGGCCCAGTCCTCTGAAGGGCTTCTCTTTTTAGTGTTCCTGCTGTTCCCAGGGAGGGCACTGACTGTCACTGGGGGCATCTGACCGGGTGGGACTCCAGGGACAGGGTGCCTTTGCTCAGCAGGAGCTTTGGTGTCCCCGTGTCTCTGGCACCTACCCTACCTCTGTGTGGTGAGAGCAGGGCCCCTCCCTGCTCTGCCCAGTATCCTCTCATCATCTGGACCACAGCTTCTGGCCCAAAACTCTGGGTCTGCCCTGAGGAGTGGTGGCAGGCAGGGGTGGCCAACAGAGGACACGGTGGGCTCTCCCACATTTTCATAACAAACAGCTATGAAAGGCCCTGTCCAGCGGCAGTGCCAGTCACTAGCCAAAGGCCGCTGTGGAAGGTCTCCTGCCCCAGCCCAGCTAATGTGCCCTTCCTTGAACACACAGCTCATCGAGGATAGCCAGGTTTGGCGACCTTTGAAAGAAGACTTTCTTTCCACTTTGGCAACTCGTCTCTTGACAGACACTCTGTTCTTTTTATTGGATGGGCAATCATTTCACAAGTAACACTTTTACTTTAGTAACAAATCCGCTGCCCTGTCCTCCTGCCATCCACCTCCCAACAACAGAATTTCCCTCTTATCTGATTTTTTTTTTCTCTTGGCCTCTGGTATTGTCATGAGGTCAAAGTATAAACTCTCTAGGGGATCCCAGTATTGTAAGGACTTGACTTAAGATCAGAAACAAATTGCAGTGAAGCAAAAACATCAGGGCCACAGCGTGGAAAGCTGTGAACTCCCCAAACGGCCGCCATGTGTGCCGCTCGGCCGGCTGGCGCCGGAGTCAGCTTGGCTTGGCAGTCTCTTCCTCGACGCGCTGTTTTCCTTGGGGGGCGGGAGGGCGGAGGAGAGTGAGTCAGGGAGGCAGGCGGGCAGGACGAGGGAGCTCAGTTGCCCTTTGCCTCATGATTTATATTTGGTCAGAGTAGCCTTGTTCCGCTTTCTTCTGGCGGGAATGTGTCTTGGACATGTTGTTTCAATATGAGACAATCAGCTGGGCCCTCTGCGGAATGTCCCCGGAGACTGGAAACGACCTCCCAACAGGGTCATTTGTTCAGCAGAATTCTAAGTCGCATTCTCCAACATCTGCATTCTATTAATACCTTCAGAATATTTCCATCAGCTTTGGGAAATCAGAAGAGATGTTCAGCTCCAAATCCTGGAGTCTTTTGAACATTTCTCTGTGACTCCTGTGTTTTGTGGGCAGATTCCTGTGCCCCCCCATCCCTTTAGTTGGTCGGGGTACAGGTGGATGGATATTCACATTTCCCAGTAAAACCCAAGATTGGGGTGAAATTAGTCAGGTGGACTGCTGTCCGTGACAACCTGCAGTGAAAGGTGAATTTGTAAACACACAGCAGAGAAAAGTACCTAGTTAGGGCCAGGAAAGATGTTCTGGAGCACTTGCTAAATAGTAGTGGGAGAAAGCCCATGCTTTGAGGTCCCCAGGGCAGAGCCAGTGTCCCAGGCCACAGAGGGTCTTGCTGGAGATTGAGCCTTGCCATGTTTTCCAAGGGGATACAGATCTTAAAGGAAAGGAGGGGAGAGAGGAAGGGGGGGCATAAGGAGTGCAATAAAGTAAGAGAGCATTTCTTTAAGAAAAATAAAAATATCTAGATGGATTGGAAATGAAGCTTACATCAGAGAGACCCGAACTTGGTGAGAATGTGAAACAGAGACGTGGCTATGGGCTTGCAGGAAGCTGGGTCTGAACCCTGGGTGGTGTAAGGAGATACTAAGGATGTCACTGGGGTATAGGCTATCCTACTCCTACTCGGCATAGAAGGTACACTCTATCCAAGGAGCATTCAGTGAATATTCGCCAAGTGGATGAATGAAGCCGCATAGTCCATCAAGTAGGCTTCAGGGGGAGAGGAATTCAGATGAGAAGGTGAGTTGGACTGAGGATGAGCCTTCCAAGCTGCTGGCCTCTGTTCTCACAGGAAGAAGTTGAAGGCTGCCTGCCGTTAAACCCTCTGGAGATCTGGAAGGCACAGAGCCAGAGAGGAGCAGGCCCGAGACTGCTTAGGTGCAGGGGCCATGACCCAGTCCTGGGTCATGGCAGATGCTGAAAGTGGGAAGCCGAAAACATATATTCAATAGTTATCTTCAAAGAATGGAGAAATAAGTGTCTGCTACCAATAACCGCTAAAAATATAATTTTATCCAACATGTACTTCACGGCTTATGATTCTAATACACAGGGTCAGATGAATGAATGATTAAATCTTAGTAAAAATTATGGAGCAACTTTCTTGGAAATTCAGAGGAATGCCAGAGTGTGATAAGGTCTCTGATAATGATAAATGACTTCCTGGTTGTGTGACTCTGAAAGCTCTCCTCTTTGCTGGCTGGAGTTGGCTCAGGAGGCAGCCTGAAAGCGCTCACCAGGCAAGAGGGAGCGGCCACTTAATGGGGTCCGATTGTGTTTCTTGTGTTATCCGTCTGTCTGTCTGTCCAGGAGAGAGTTCTGACAGACACTCCTGGCTTCCTCTGTCAGGGACTCCTGTTCTTCCTAACACTTTAGCCAGCAGGAAAATTCTGAATTACAAACGAACGCCTCTTTGCCCAGGATCACGAGTATGCTCTGTAAGCAGACACTTCCAAAGGGCAATCACATACATTTTGGCTCTAATATCTACTTTTCCTTTGTCCAAATTATGTAAAATCTCCTGGAGAACAAATAAACAGATACAACAAATAACTGGAGTCAGATCTTTGGCTCAGGAAATTCCTGAGCTCACGTGTTTGCTGGGAAGAGGTTCTCACAGCCTGGCCGTTATTTTTTATCTATCCCCACAGGATGTACTCCTACTCTTTCTTCCAGGGTTCTCTGCTTCCTGTCCGTGTTCCCACAGCTGCCGAGGGCCACAGCGCCGGCCAGTACTCGGAGGGTCCTTGCTGTCTGTGTGAGATGGTGGCTCCTCACACAATGTGGCAGATGTTCAGCATCAGGAATCAAAACAGCTTTCACACCACGCAGCACATTCTTCTCCCAGTCCCGTTCATTTCCTCTCGGCGGGATGTGGAACAATTTCCCTCATCTGTTGCTCACTCAGTGGGTTTGGGATTTTGTGAATTTTACAGTGATACTTAGATTCCTCCCAAATCCGTTCCAAGAGAATAGGAGAGAGAGAGAGAGAGAGAGAGAGAGAGAGAGAGAGAGAGAGAGAGAGGAGCAAGTGCACAGACTCATTCCCAGTCTCTGTTTCTACTTGAGTTTCTGTTTTTTGTGAGATGCAAGTGAAACTGAGAAGCAGAGCAAGGAGATCAGAGACCACATGGAGCTTCCTGAGTCCTGACATCCCCAGAATACCCTTAACCGATCCTCTAATTTTTGCAGAAAACATGACAAGCCTGCAAGACTAAGGGGAAAAAGTAGGGCAGTTTCTGTTCACTGTATGCTGGACAAATTCCAAGCAGATTCTGCTATATTGAACTGGCGTAGAGGACTTTCTGGAGGGGAACAGAGAAGTGGGCACTGTTCCTGACCGTTGTACTCAATGTAGGATTAGGGTCGATGGACTCTGTTTGGAAAATATGCCTACTGCAATGCTCTCCTTCTGGATTCCCTGGCTATGTGCAGTTGCCTTGGCTTAAAGTCTGTTTTCCTTCTCTTCCATTAGAAACCAGGAAGGCAAGCTCACATTTGCAGCTCCTCACTATGGACCAATCAGATGTTTCCCATTTGAGTGTCACAATGCTGTGCAAACAGTAAATAGTTTTGTGCCCATTTTACTGATGAGGAAACTAAACTGGAAAATATTAGGTCAGCTTGTCCAAGGTCAGCTGGGAACAGGTACAGCTGGGATTCAAAATAAGATCTCCTCGCAGCCTGATCATTTTACTATACCAAGTCGATTTCATCAGAAACCAATACTCCTCCAAAATGTTGGCTAGGAAAAGAGGCACACAATGGGAACTGAGGATCTGAGGATTTTTTTTTTTTTTTTACTTCTTGCCACTTGAGAGAAATGGTCAGTTTTTCAAGGACTTTCATTCTTGCTGCTTGATTTTCTCTGTCCCAGTAATACATTGGGTTTCACACTACCCTTCAGTACCTGCCCTAACAAGGTGTAAGTGTGCTGAGGGGAATCGAGGCATCCATTCATGCTATTTCTGCAAAGGCAGAGCCAGGCAGCAGGCACTGACAAAACCTGTCTGCTCCCTGAGCTTTCAGACTTGTGTAACTCAAATATTTACACAGTAGCTCATGGCTCTGTTGGGCCATACACTGGGAAATGGTTATTGACTCTTTCTGCATTCTTAAGGCAACTCTGTGAAATGATTTTTTTCCCCTGGCCTACTTTAAAGCTCTAGAATTCTGCTTCCCACCCCCGTTGACGCTGCTGGGTGAGCTCACTGCCTTGCAGCCTGTCTCGGCGTGGCAGCCGGCCTGCAGGAACCTATTAATAGCCTTCATTTCCAGTATGTGCCCTGTAAAGTCAGGCCTCATTTTTAGCAGCTCGCTGTTACTCACAATTCTAGGAAAAGTTCCCTTTGGATGTCTTCCTGCCAGAGGATGGTTCGACTCCCTCCGCCTGTACAGGGAAGGAGAGGAAGGAGCCCACAGACACTTGGTGGGTGAGCCATCCTGGGCGGAATAGCTCTAGCTGAAACTCCTCCTGGAGAGGGAATTGTCTCTTTGCTTAGAGAGTGGCTTTGGTAAGCTCCCTGGGGTGGGGTGGGGGCTGCATGGCCAACCAATACTGAGGTCCTGCTGGACTCATCCCTGCATTTCACATTGCTTGTCCAGTGCATCACACATTCAGGTGGCTTCACCTCCAAAATACATCTGGAAACCAGCCCTCTCATCACTTCCAACTTTGCTTGGTTGTCTAAGGTGCATTCATATCTTGCTAACCTGCTTGGAAGGTCCTTGTCTGGGTCACCTCCCTCCCAGCTCCTACCATCTGGCCTCTTGAGAACTGACAGAGGGGTCTGAAAGTTATAATCCTCAGCTCGACCACTTCAGTGGCTTTGCGTCTCACACTAAGCCAAAAGCCAAAGCCTTCAAGTGCCTCTGCAGCTTGCAGGACCTGCCTCTTTCTCCTTCTTTGCTCTTATCTTCTATCACTTGCTTCTGCCCTTCTTGGTCTGGCCACACCAGCCCTGTCCCTTACCATTGCTGTCTCTGTGTTTTACACATCTGGAATGGCTTCCTCCAGAAAACATGACAATATTCCTACTGGTTTCTGCCCAAACATCACCTCATCTGAAAAGTCTTCTAAAACCGACTTAAATAAGATAGGAGCCCTCAGCATTAACAATGTATGCTCCCTGCTATGATTTGAACATGAATAGCATCCCTTAAAAGCCACAGACACTTGGTGGGTGAGCCATCCTCAGAGGAGCAGCTCTAGCCCAAATTCTTACCGAGAAGGGACTCTCAAGTGTGTCCCCAGGATGGAAGCACTGGGAGGTCCTGTGAGCCTTTAGGAAGTGGGGCCTCAGAGGACATCCTTAGGTCCTTGCAGATACGCGCTTGAAGGAGATCAAGGGACCTCAGACCCTCTTGTTCTATCTCTGCTTTCAGGCTCACATTTTGAGCACTTATTCTGATACATACTCCAGCCATAATGTGCTTCTTTCACCAGAGACCCAAACAATTAGGGCTGCCTGATCTCACACTTACGTTTCCAGAGCCATCAGCGAAAATAAACCTCTCATTACTTCACAAGTGGCATGCGTCAGGTACTTTGTTATAGTGATGCAAAGCTGACCATACACTCCTTCTGTTTGGCTTCTCTTTTTTTTTTGCCTTATTACTAGCTGATAGATCATCTGCTTGCTGCTGTACCCTACTGGAAGTCAAGCCCCATGAGGGATGCAGAGCATGCTGCCCAGAATAAGAATATGACAAATGTTTGATTAGAGGGTAGTGTTGAATAAAAGTGACAGGGTATGGCCAAAATGCCTTGCATTGGTAATGTAAGTGTTGGGAGAGAGAGAGGGAGGAGGAAAGAAGAGGGCCGATGCATGCAGAGGGCTCTGACCCAGAGGAAGTGGCTGCCAGCCTTCAGGAACAGTACTATCCATGAAGGGCTTTCTAGGTTGGTCTTCATGTGATAAAACTTCTCTTGTGCATATTTGTTTTTTCCTTGATGGACAATAACTAAAGAAGAGGGAGTCCCGCAATGAACTGATGACTTGCTAGTTCACACACGCTGCAGTGAGAGGGCAGAAGAATATAAGCAACCAACCTCTGGTTATTCTCTGAAATCTTCATGACGGCATTAGCTCCGCACAGGACAGAGTTGGGACATAAACCAGCGTGGTGTAGATTTTATGGACTGTGACTCTGGTTTACCTGTAGATACATTTTTAGGAACGCCAGTTGTCTTTTATCAGAAAAGCCTCAACTGACTCTCAGGCCAACATAAGGACAAAAGACAGAAGAAAACATAGAGTAGGGAGGAATATCAGTGAAGTACCACCAACTGCCGAGGCATGGAACTTAACATTAAAGGAAATCTAAAAGCGTGTCACATCAGCTTGCCTCCAGTTTGAGCTCCATGAAGCTGGAGCAGCAACTGAGTTTCTGGGTTATCCCCACTCCTTATGCTGGTGTGAGGGAGCCTTCACACCCATCCTTGATGGGAAGGCGAGGAGACTGATAGAAGAAATGAGCTGATCTTTCTAACAACACAAGTCAGCTTCCTGTTGAATGTTCTTGGAGAACAAAAGTGTTCTCTCTGTCAAGATGTCACGTTCTTTTAAAGTAGCTAAAAATTATAAACATTAGAATGAAAAATAAATATTCAATATGAACCTTTCATGCAGTGTTCTTGGATTTCTCTCTGGACTATCAAAGAACAAATTTGTTCCCTCTTTTACTAATAGATTTGTTGGAAATCTGTTGTGCCAGCCCGTAACTGTTTTCCAGTAAAGCAGATTATGACTAGATGGTGAGAATAAAATGATAACACGTTTATTGTGAGAACTAATGTTACACCAGGTGCTAAGACAGTACTCAGTCATTTATTCCAACATTGGTATGTCTCTGAAGTTAGCCTCACTTCAGTGGAAGAGGCTTGGAGCTTAAGTCATTGTGGGCTACACAACATTACGAAGATATCAGTCTGGGCAGCAGAGCATTTAGTGCAACCCTGGTTGTGAAAATACTGCTGTCGCATTACAGAAAAGATTCTTCCCGCCAGGTTGACAAGGAGTAGTGGAATGGCAGAGCACCAGAAATTGTGGCGACCCATATTGTTGTCTCATTTCTGTCTTGACTGCCTATAACCAGATGGTGCTTGAATCCATCCCAGTTTTTTTTTGAATACCTCTGTGCTACTGGTCTTCACTTAAAGTATCCTTTAACGACTTTATCTCCCTGCCAGGGTTGGCTTCTGTGCTGCACAGTGGCTTTGAGACCTCAGAGTGTCCTGCACTCCGCTTTTGTCTGTATCTCCATTTGACTCCAGCAAATTGCTTGTGCCTCTCAATCTGAGTAAGGTCCATAAATGCTAGTAGCTCAGCTGTCTATACCCAGGCCAGTTGGTAGAAATAAAGGGTGAGAAAGCAGGTGGTTCTGGGACACACAGAGGGATCTGAATGGTCTTGAGATGCTTCAAAACCAGATCTGAGAGTCTGATGGCCTGTGGGCTCCCTTGATACCTCCCAGGGATTTTCCGGCAGGGTCATTATTCATTTATCAGTGAAATAATGAATTACACATGATGGGGAACAATAGGCTGGAGATCCATGCAGTGCTTCTTTTCCGACTCCTTCCTTCCTTTCTTTCCACCCTCTTTTCCAGAAACAAACAAAGTAGAAATAGCTGAAAGTTCAAACTTAAATTCCTATAAGAGGCAGCTTTACCAGCTGAGAATTTCAGGTCCACAGAACAGTTCCAGATATCTGTGAAGTAGAGTTTGTGAAGGTTTTATGATTTCTTTGTTCTTTGCCTTCATGCTTGTATATGGAACCTGGCACCCAGCCCATAGGAAAGGCCTCTATGTCTGCAGTGGTCAGTGCCCAGAACTTGCAGGAGCCAACCAGGGCTGTCAAACCACCTTTTCAGGGATCTCTGAGAGATACCCAGCTGAAATACCAAGGCTCTTCGCTGAATACTGAACACCAGCTTTCATCACTGATAGACTTGTGCTTGCTATGTGGGCGTCTACAGAGCCCTTTACATGGGGGCTTTGCATGGCTTGAGTTCAGTCTGCTGGAACAATCATGGCCTCTTTCCCTAATTTATAGGAGACTACAGTGAAATAAACCAGATTATAGCTCCTGGCTTCGTGTGGTTCTCTATTTCCTGATTTTAGAGCCAAATGAGCAGAATTCCTTCTTTTGTAAAAAAACATTGTCCTTTGATGAAGGGGCCCATTGCTACTGGTAGGTTCAGACTTAGGCTACAGGGATGGTTTTTTGACAATCCCTGGAGTGCACATCTAAATGCCAGCTGAGAAAAAGTTTATGTGTGGTTTCACCTTCCAACCATCTTGTCTTTCTCATGAAAACAAATTTGTCTGCATGCTATCTCAGTTCCCTTCTTTGACTTCTTTCCTTTGCAGAGTCATCCAGCAGTTGGATGCAGAACATGGCTTTGGACCCTGCCACTGGGCTTTCTTGGCTTCAGATCCTTTAATCAAGGTCTTCAAGACTCAGATTCCTCTTTAGTTACCTGGGACCGGTACTGGTCCCATGAGCAGCTCTGGGTGCCCCGTGAGATAATTCCCATGCATTACGTAGCATAGTCCAGGGCCATGCTAAGTGATCAAAAACACTGGCTATAGCCCAAATCAATTTTGAAAAATCTGAGCAATGATACGCAAGTTTCAATGTGCAAAGAAAAATCAGTTTTCTAATTTCTTCCTCATTTCAGAGAAAAAGGCTGCCAAATATAATAAAATTTATCCAGAATCAAGATGAGAAAATTTTTCTAGGAAAGTGATTTGTTTTTTGATGGAACAGAATTTTAACCCTTCCACCAGGAGCATTTAAATTTGAACACTTCTTTGGTGACAATCTTTTTGAAATATACCCTTCAATTTCCTGCCTTCTTATGCAAAGTTTCCTGAACATAATTCATCAATTTCCTTCTGTCCTTGGTTGTCACTATGTCCATCAATTTTGCTGTACTGTGTTTTAGATGAGGACGGTGTGGGAACAGGACTTACCACAAGCATCACTTGCCTTCCTGCTTTTCTATGCAGGGAGCACCCACCTAATGTGCTCGGAGCAGCACAGTGGGCTCATGGCTATGCATTCAGACCTCTCATATGTGCTTCTGGCTGCTCCTGACACCTCTGTGATGTACCTGGTGGGAGGTAAGTTGTGCAGGTGTGCAAGAGGCAGCAAGCTTCTTTAGAACTTTTGATGACCTTCTTTTGGGCTTGGGAATGGTGCACATGCTTAGGACATACTGAAATGCAAGTTTCTGGGTCCTGAGATTTTATTTTCTTTACTTACATCATCATTGTTCTTGTATTTGCCAATTTTATTTTACTTTTAATCGTTTTTTGGAAGGACTAAACCTCCACTAAATTATCTCCATTCTTAAGGGATTCACTCATGCTGGATCTGGTGCTTCCTATCAAATGTTTCCATTGTGAGTGACAGTGGTTCTGTGGGTAGGAAGAGCAGCTCCTCCCTAGCTAATGGGTGGACACAGTCCTAAGATATTCACAAACTTCCTCCAAGTGGCAGTAAGCAGAAATCCAGGAGGGACCTGAGTCAGATAATTCCTCACCCAGGGTTTCTCCTGCTTCTTGGCAGTTCCTTAGATTGAGCCCATGTTCAAATTCAAGGCACGTTTGGAAAGTCACAAGGGTAACACCAATTCTTTGTACTTAAATGAGATCATACATATGTTCATAGTGGTATCTGCATGTGTTTGATTTTCTACCCCTAGTATTGCTCAACTAGTAACTTAATCAAATACTAGATTCAAATATTTGAAACATGAGTAGTCTCATGTAAAAACAAAATGCTGCTGGGACTGGTGGCTCACACCTGTAATCCCAGCACTCGGGAGGCTGAGACAGGAGGGTCATTGCGAGTTTGACACCAGCCTGAGCTACAAAGTGAGCTCAAGGCCAACCTGAATGGCATAGCAAGACCCTGGTTCAAAAAGACAAGGGCTGGGGATTTAGCTCAGTGGTGTAAGCGCCTGTCTGGCAAGTGCGAGGTTGTGAGTTCCATCCCCAGTGCCGAGAAAAAAAAATAAAAACAAAATGCTTTGCTAGGAAAACATACATACATACACACACACACACACACACACACACACACACACACACACAGAGGGAGAGAGAGAGAGAGAGACAGAGAGAGAGAGAGAGAAAAGAGAGAGTCCAAACTATTACTGTTTGGACTGAAAAAGCATTATGCAACACACATATATATACAAAAATAAAACCCACTGTCTCCATGTTGCTTTAAAAACAGCACACAAGCTTATTTTGCAAAGACTGACTGAGATGATACCAAGTAATACTACCAGTGGTATCTGAAAAGAGGGCCTGATCTGACTTAGAGGAAGCATATCACATATGAAGATCCTGACATCTTTCTCAAAAAACATAAGCTTACTTCGTGAAATACCCTCCCAAAATTAACTTGTGACATCTGATGTTCTAAATTGTCTTGGCACAGAGAAAGAAAGACCTCATTTCATTCTCTATAAATGAATTGATAATAAAATATGACCATGCCAGTCATGCAATAAGACCTAATCAATGTTATCTTTTCCTATTTGCTGTGGTCACTACCCTGCACTGTAGCAAAGAAATTCAGAAGGTTGCCTCTTCCTTCAAGGAGCTCACCCATAAAGCTATTGAAGAAAAATTAATTGTGAGGACTGGAGATCATCTTGGCTATGCAACAGAGCCCAGCAGCTCAGGCCGCGGCCACGCTGGGGGCCAAATCCTAGTTCTGCCATTTGCTTGTTTCAAGACCTTTGGAAAATTACTGTCCTCTTGTGCTTCCACCTAAAACATGAAGACAATGGCAATTGCAATTATTTTTAAAAGCAGAATAATGCCTGGCACTTCGTAATGGCAATATCTTGGGTGACATCAATACAGTTTGGAGGAAATAGGAAAGTCTCTTTAGAAAGAGTTACATGACAAGGTTACAGGAGCACTGAATGACAAGTAGATTTGGGTGGTGAAGAGGAGTGATTCAAGAAAAGCCAGACTTGGGTTTTTATGGAGTATGAGTTTTGCACAGGGTGAATTTTGAAGGGAGTAGGGTCATGTGAGACCTCCAGTGCTGGGCAGAGGAGAACCGACGGGACTTTGCCACTGGGGAAGAGTATGGGGAGGGAGCAGATGTATGGATGATGTGGGATGGCAGCCTGGCCATCAGTTTCTGAATCTGTCCTTGGCTGACTACAGGCCTGGTGCTCTATTACCCAGGTTCCCAAGTTTGGCTACACTACTGGGAACTGGGCAAGCCATGCCAATACAGTAGTCTGTCCTTATCCTCAGGGAATGTGTTCCAAAACTCACAGTGGAGTCCTTCAACTGTGAATAGTATTGAATCCATTATGCTATGTGTTTTACTATGCATACATATGATAAACTTGCACCTTTTCTCCTAAAGGAAACATTTATGCCTTCTCTTGAGCATACACAAATCGCCAAAATTATTACTTTGGGGCCATTATGAAATGAAATAAAGATTACCTGAACATAAACACTGTAATACCATACCAGTCAATCTGTAACTGAGACTGCTACTAAGTGACTAGCAGTAGGTAAGATATACAGAAAGGATATGCTGGAAAAAGAGATGATTCGTGTCCTGTGTGTGACAGACCCCAATGGGAGAGACTGCATGACACACTTAGAAAGTGTACATTTAAAAACTTACAAATTGTTTATTTCTGTAATTTTCTATTTAACATTTTTAGACAATGACTGACTGCTGTTAACCGAAACTTCAGAAGCAAAACCTTGGGTAAGGGTGGATGACTGCAATCTCTCCACCTCCCATCTGTCCTCATCTTCTTCATCCTGTCTTCAGGTTGGCTTTCTTACTTTCTCCTTGGTAGACGAAGAAAGGCATGACATGAAGACCATGTGGATGGCACCTTCCAGCAGCCTTGTCAGAGGAGAAGCTTCTGTGGTTTGACAGCCCTGAAGCCCAGAGACGTGCTCCCTGAACTAAATGGCTCGGTCACATTCCAGGAATGACTTCCTGTGGGTTTCATGTAGGAGCTTTCCCCCTCCTCTTTTGAGAGTATTTGTCCAGAAACAGAAGTTTAACAAACCCTTTGCATTTCAGCAATGCAAATAGCTGAGAGAAAGACCACAGCTGAGAAGCAGCAAATTAAAACCTCTGGACACATGTGGAATGAATGGCCAGGTTCTTTTTTTAATCATTTTCCAAGCTGAGGAATGAATGAAAGATAAATAAATAGTGGTGCAAATAGTAAAAACCAAATTAGATTTGAGGTTTCTCCCCCTTCCAATCAAATAATAAGTAATCCAAACAGTTATCATTTGAGGGAGTAAGGAAGTGATACTATAAAAATAAATGCCTTTCTCTGCGGAATCCTTTGTCCCTGTGTGTTACAGTATGAGAAGGGCTTGCTGCCCATAGCCCCACTGCAGGGTTTGGCGAGCTCTGAGAAGAAGAGACTCTCGAGAAGCCAAGAAAGCATTAGTTATGTGGGAAAGGACATCCTTTCAGCCCAGCGTCCCCTTGAGAAAGGGAAAGCTGGGAGGTGGAAGATGCTCTGTGTTCCTAGAATCCACATCCAAAATGACGCCCAGACTTCTGTCTTTTCTTCTTCTTCTTTGTTTGCTCTTTTAAAAAAAAGGTTTTTTTTTTTTTTGGTTTCTTTGTTAGTGCTTTTAAAAAAAGGTCTTTTAAAAATGAAGAATGGACTTGCTTATATTTTTTATTTACTTTTTTTCCTCGAGAAATAAGTTTTTAACATGATGACCGCGCAGAACAGTGTTTACCAATCAAATTATCAATCATGAGATGTCATTAGTATAACCTGTGAGAAAAACTAACAGGATTGGGGGAAGATTTTAAAAGTGACAAAGCAGTTAGGCTTGAGTTTCATTCTACCCTCTCTACCTCCTCCTACTTGGCTCAGCAACCTAACAAGAAAACGGCTCCAATGGCTACTTAGGCCCCTTGCTCCAAACAGAGGCTCTGGGAATTCTAGTTGTGCCTGCGCAGAGGCTCTGTGGTGTTAATCCAGTGCAGGTTGGCCTGTCTGTGAGGAAGGAGGGAAAACAGAATGGAATTCCTTTCCCACTGTTTCTCCAAAGTAGTCCCTGGGAAAATGAGATGTTGACCATTCTCACCTTGAGAAATAAGCATTTCTGCTTCTTAACAATAGAACACAACCCCCAAAGTTGCAATGCTGGAATTGTGGTTAAATCTTCTGCATCCAAATCCTCTTTTCATAAAGATTTCTTTCCCTTGCTGCAGAGTCGAGTGCTAGGCTTTAATTTTTTTTAACTGATTTTCACAACTGATTAATCCAGTCTGATCAAGAATGGAAGACGGAATTTGCCAACGGCATTTGCAGATGGTATTTACATTAGATGAGCTTTTGCTTTACATATAAATCTCTGTTCTCCATATTTTGCAGATATAGAAATTAAGATTTAGATGGGCTCCCAGGTTAGGAAGTGGCAGAGCTGGGGTTTGAACCCGACTGTGTTCCCATCAGGGACTGCTGCTCTTCCCCTTGTGTGCCACCTTCCTGAAGGCAATTTAGAGACACCCAGAGAGAAACACGATCCCGTTCTCACCGTATGTCTCTGCTCTGTAGGGCACATGCCTTTCAATGGATCTTTTTGTTAACAACCAAACATAATTCCTTTTGGATATTTTTATTTTTCACATCGACTTTAAGAATTGCTCTTAAAGCTCTACAGAATATTCTGTGGGTCCTTGG
>RJWT010012944.1:0-22068 GCA_004365215.1 Cuniculus paca | reverse complement strand
GTCAACTCCCCATGATGAATGTAATCATTATGTACTGTAAACCTGTACTAACAAAGACTTAAAAATCATGAAAGATTATCCATTGTACAAACACAGGCACATAATTACTATTAATACTATATTTATTTATATAATTTATATACATTATTTATTATAGTTATATATAATATACTATATTTTAACATATTTTAAATATATTATATGTAATTTATATCTATTTTTTATAATGTATACATTTTAGTATTTATTATATTGTTTTAATTTTTATAAGTCTTTCATTTTGGGTAAAAACTAGCCCATTGTTGGGATGCAACATAATTTACTCAATTAATTCACAGTGAGAAATGGTATTTCTGGGTTTTCAACACGACACACAGTTATGATGCTCACTCACATACATACGTCTTTACTAACCTGGTCTATGATAAATTCTTCACGATAAATTCCTAGCAATGGCACGATGGCAACAAAGGTGAGGTACACCCTCACTTTTTGTGTGCTTTTGTTGTTAATGATTTACAGGCCCACAATTAACATGAACGCCTTCTCCCTATCATTTCTAGCACAGGAGATAATTATCTGAAATATCCGATGGCATCAAATCATCTGCAAAGAAAGACAGTTGGATTTCTTCCCTTTCAATCCATAATCCCTTTTACATCTTTCTCTTGTCTGACTGTTCTGGCTAAAGTTTTGAGTATTATATTGACAGGAGCACTGAGAATGGACACTCTTTTTGTTGTTCTGGATTTTAGAGGGAATGTTTTCAATTTTTCCCCATATAGTATGACGTTGGCTGTGGGTTGGTCATAAATAGCTTTTATCAGGTTACAATACCTATTGTCGTCAGGGTTCTTCTCATGAATGGGCACTGGGTTTTGTCCTTTCTGCATGTACACAGATCGTGTGATTTTCCTCCTTCCTTCTGTTTATGTGGCATAGTATATTTATTGATCATGTATGTTGTACCATCCTGGCCTCCCTGACATGGAGCAGATGTTGTCATGATGTAGGATCTTATCAATGATTTGTTGCATTCTATTTGCCAGTACAGTATCTTGTTGAGGATTTTTGCATCTATATTCATTAAGGATAATGGCCTATAATTTTCTATAAAGCGATTCTAATGAATTGTCCGAATTTTGTACCTGGGTCATGTTAGCTTCAAAGAATGAGTTTAACAGCTCCTTCCCCTTTGATTACATGCAAGAGTTTGAGAAATATTGGTGTTCGTTTTTCTCTGAAGTTCTGGTATAACTCAGCAGTGAATCCATTGGGTCCTGGGCTTTTCTTCATTGGTAGGTTTTTGTTTTTTTTTTAATTCTATTTAATTTTTATTTTTTATTAACTGCCTCAATTTCATTGCCTGTTATTGGATTATCTGTTCAATTTTGGTAAGTTACATATGGCTGGGAATTTATCCATTTCTTCTAGACTTTCCAATTTATTAGAATATAAAATTTCAAAATAGTTACTTATAATACTCTGGATTCTGGTAGTGTCTGTTGCGATTTCACCTTTTCTCTTTCTAATTGCACTAATGTGGGTCTCCTTGCCTTGTTCTGATAAAACTGGCTAATGGTTCATAATGTTATTTATCCTTTCAAAGAACCAACTCTTTCATTCATTAATCCTTTGTCATATTCTTAGTCTCAATTTCATCAATTTTTGCTCTTAACATTACAATTTCTACCCTACAAGTATGGCATTTGGATTGCTTTTGTTTTCCTAGGACCTGATAGTTGCAAAATGCTATTTCTTTGAGCTGACACTGCCTTGATGCAGTTAGTAGTGAGGGTTACTGACCAGTTCTGCACCTTTTTTTGAGAATATACTTTTGAAGAAGCCCATTCCGTCTGGTGCTTTTGTTCTTATGCTTCTGTGGCCTGTGTTCAACATTTATTGAGAACTGATTTCCTCTCATGTACTGTTCTTAGCACACTACTTATTTCATTCAGTTCTCATAAAACTTGATATCTTTTGCCCATTTTGTAGTGGGGCACTCAGTTTCTTTTTGTATCAATTCAAAAAATGTCTTAATTTACTGAAATATATAAATACTTACAATTTTTAAAATTTTAAAATATTTTCAAGCTTATTTAAAAAATATAGAACAAAGAAAACTTTCATGTTCCACTTGACAGTAAGTTGCTGACATGGTAACATCACTTCTTACATGCTTAGGTGTGAGTCCTACAAATGGCATCTTCCTGTCGAAGAGCAACACAAGCAGCTCAGGTGACACAGTGATAGGAGTGGAAGCCGACACTGCCACCTCGCCCTCAGGCCCCGGTCGAGTTCTGCCCCTTGTCACGTGGCAGAGGGACTTGGATCAGAATCACATGCTGCATGCAGCTGCCCTGTGTTCTCCACGGCCCCCTTCAGCCTGGATTCCCTGACTGACGTTCCTGACACTTTCGCATCTGTATTTGTGTTAAAATACAGCTACCCTGTTCCTCAGCTTGTATTTGGGCAGGAAGCAGAAGGGTAGGCAAAAATGATTAAGAAGTGATATGTATACGCAACAATGCCCCAAGACGAATGCAATTATGTACTGCGAACAGATACTAGTAACAAAAGATACTAAAAGAAGACTTAAATTTACGCATTTTGGGTAGAAATATCAGAAATACCTCTGCTTTTCTTCTTCCTGCATATTTCCAAATGCTCCACGACTTGGATTTCCTCCATTATTGGTGATATTAACATGATCAAGGTGATACCTGCCAGCTTCTTACTATAGAATCATTCTTTTCCCCTCTGTAGTTAATAAACACTTTGTATGCAGGTATTTTGAGGCTATTTAGGTATCTTGTTCCTCAACACACTTTCAGTGTATTCATTTATTTGTATCAGTGCATACTTGTGGTTTCCTATATCAGCAAATGGGAAATAGTACTGTACTGTCATTTTGGTGCCCAAGTTTTCTCCGATTTGGCCAGTGGGAGCGGTCTTTCGATACATCTTCATTGTTCTCTCAGCACATGAAAACATAAAAGACATCCTAGGTGTATCCTCTTTTCTTTGAATTGACCATTTCTCCACAGAGTCTGGGTTCCTCTGAATGGAGAATGATGTTTAGATTTGAGTTTCAGCTATATGCCATTCTAACTATTGAAGATAATCCTTCATATTTTCTTCTGCTACTTGTATTATTTTGCTCCCTATATTTAAATCTTTAGTCTTCAGAAATGTAATTTGATGTGAACTATAAGGTATGGGTTTTACTATATTATCCCCAAATGATTATGTCCACTGATTTGAAATTCTTCCTTTCATTACAGAAATAATGGTTGTTTATCACAGTACTGTGACTCTCTTAGATCATCCAAGAAGGGGCTTTGAGACTTGTAGTCTTCCCTGAGCTGGTCTAACTTCTTGTACCTGGTTTGCAGTCCTAATGGAATTGGCTTAGTGTCAACTAACACTGCTTCTCTTGGTAGTTCACTCTGCTCATTGACTTCCTCAATTAAGATCAGTAAGTCTCTTGCCAGTTCATAGCCCTTTCTCTGTCTTCCTACATATCAACAGCAGTTGTCTTCAATTCTTTTTCTTTCACCTAAAGGTTATGGTCGATCAATCTGTTCATTATTCCTATTACTTTAATCTCCTTTGCTCTTTTTTTGACTTCTACTGTTTCCAGTTGGCAAAATTTCAACCCTACCATACCCAAAAATCTTGGCACAGATGCAAGACGAACACACAACTTGACAGACTGGTACCACCATAAACTGTGATTCTTCCCCACTGAGCTCACAACCCAAGAACTAAGCAAGCATTCCTTGGTGGATGACTATGCCTGCAATTTCACTGCATAAAGAGAAGTCATCGGTATTTTCAGCGACTGCTACTTCCTCGTCTACATCGTCATCTATTCCCCTCTATTCCATTTTCCCCATTTTCACTTACAACAAAACAAAACAAAAAAATCACTCATTCCCAACTCCTTCCAGTTACAGCTCTTTCCCTGTCCCTCCATGACCAAATTTCTCCAGAATGATATGATCCCTGCCTGCTTCTCTGAGCTCGTTCTCCTAGGCACTCCTTCCGTCACTCATTCTGTTCCAGCCTCAGGAGCCTTTTGGGTCTCAAGAACATGAAGTCCTGTCCTGTCACAGCCCGTCTGCTGCTTCCTGTCAAGGATACTTCTTGGACTAGTGCTCTTTTTGTGACCATTTTCCTTCAGAAAGGCCTTGCCTGAAACAGCCAGAGTCCTCACTGCCTGTCTTATGATTGAGTATCCCACAGAAAATACACCAAGGAAATGTTCTCTACAATTCTCAATTGCATATCCAGTTGTTTGTTTATTGATTTTTTAAACTTTGGAGATTCCTTGGTACTCTGTCAGCCTCACATCAGAAGGGTAACACAGTAACACAATAGACCCAGAGCTTAGCATCATGGCAGGCTCATGGAAGGAGCTCAGGAAACACGGCTGGACACACGCTTAGGTCTATTCCAGCAAACAGCACAGTCTTAGCTCTTGTATAGATACGTGGCAAACATCCTCAATATGCCCTTTCCCCTTCCCCCAACCCTAAGGAGATCAAGAGTTCAGAGAGATAAAGACGACAGCCAGTTAGAGGAGGGAAAGTTATGCAGGGCCTGAGGGAGGGCCTCATGGGATCCCTGTTAGAATGCGGGAAGTCATTAGAAGGTTTGAACCAGAGTTTGATGAGGGCTGACTTAGGCTGTAAAACTGGAATATCTAAGAAGATAGGCATTAGTTACCTACTGCTAAAGTTTAAGTTAACCGAAGTAAAATAAAACAAATTCAGTTCCTTGGTCTCACGAGTCACATTTCTAGTACTCATTCACTGCATGCGACTAGCAGCAGCTGTTTTTCAGTTCAGATCAGAACATTCCCACCACTGCAGAAAGTTCTATGGGACAGTGCTGTGTCGAAAGGCTCAGCAGGGCTGTTTAGGGGAAAACCAAGGAGCAAAAGCAGTCAGAAAACAGAAAGGTAAACATACAAGCAAGTAATTCCTCTCCACTGGTTAAAACAAAGTTCAGGATATAGTTCTGCCTCTAAATTTTCAGATATTTTTACTTTAATTATACTACCACCACCTAAGTACTTAGAAAAGAATCTTAATTTACAACAACACCACGTCTTTCCCTCCGTTCTGAGCTCTGTATTAATGTGTCGCTGACTGCCTCATTTTAATAACATAATTTATATTTCTATAACTGTATGATTTTTGTTGCAAACTTTAGTCTTGTTAAGTATTCTTCATAATTCCTCCTTCTAAGTACAAGTTGTCTATTTCTGACTGCTAAGTATACTGTAGCTCTCTGTTTCTCAACCTAAGAGTTGCACAGTATTTTTGAAGTGTGATACACTTGTCCATGGCCCAGGTTCAGTTATTGTGTTTTCCTCCTGAATCTCGGGGCTGAGAACAAGGCTGTGGTCATCTGACTTGAGTGCTGTGTAGTGTAGGATACATTAATTCACCAAATACAGACACCTGAGTCCTAGAGTCAAGCACTTGTACATGAAGAAAGCAAAACTCTTCTCCTTGAAGATTTATAGTACTCGAGGGGAAAACAAGCATGTAGACAAGGAAAATAATTACAGTGTAAAGTGATTAGTATCCCGACAGAAGCGGAACAAAAGTCAGCAGGAGTGAGTGGGAAGCACAACTGTACTTCGCTGAGGAAAATGTTACAGGAGGCTTGTTGGGCCCATTTTGGCGGGTAAGGAAACTCGGCAGGAAAAGAGAAACAGCATGACTTTTGAATCCTTAAGTATTATTTCCAACCCCTATCTGTTGGTCTTGTCCTATAAGATCCCCTACAAAGGCAGCTAGTTTTCTCAGAATTGAGTTCATTCAATTTCATCAGCACAAAACTCAGCCAATGTAAAAAAATTACTGTTCATTGTTTGGATAAAAGAGTAAAAATAAAAGCTTGAAATTACAAGAAGCAAAAAAATAATGGGTTCTATTTACTACCAACTCTATGCAAACTCAAAATCCAAGATCTAAAATCCCAACAGCTAAAGTATAACATTTTACAATGTAATAGAAACATCCTGTGGTGGTTGAATGTGTCCCTCTAAAATTCCAGTGTTGCTGGTGTGACAGCATTAAGAGGTAGGGCTTTGTGGAGGTAATGAAGCCATCAGGATTTCTCCCTCCTAAATAGGATTACGGCCCTCATAAAAGAGGATTTATACAGCACTTGGCTACTTTGCTCCTCCACCTTCCGCCATGCAAGGACATAGCATTTCTCCTGCAGAGCACACAGGGACCAGTTGTCACTCTGGAAGTAGAGGGCAGCCCTGATCAGACCACAGAACCTGCCAGTCCCCAATCTTGGAGTTTCTGGCCTCCAGAACTGTGAGAAAACACCTTTCTGTCCTTTATAAACTATCCAACCTCAGGTGTTCCGCTATAGTAACACAAATGGATTAAGACAGGCTGCCATCACAACAGACCAGAGACGGGGTGCTTCATTATCAGGAGTTTACCTCCTAGCAGTTCCAGGCTCTGGAAGCTCCATTGCAGTGCCAGCAGGGCTGGTCTCCAGCCATCATGCTGCATGCACACAGGGCTTGTCTGAGAGCTCCCGGTCTCCTCCCCTTCAGTAAAGACATCGATCCCATCAGCCAGGGCTCCGCCCTCACCACCTCCTCTAAACCTAAGGCCTTGCAAAGACCCCCTCTCCAAACTTAGACTGCACAACTACTCTCAAAATGAGCCTTCTTGTTCATCATTTTGTGACCTGGATTATTCAATTTATGACTATGAAATACCATAACTGTCTCAACAATATTACCTACTGTGAAACACACCAAGTTTTTATGCCTAGGTTTAAATCTGAAAATTTAAACTGTATCTCTGAACATTTTGCAAAGGCAAATCCACCAATAATTTAAAATTAATTACTGCAAATTTCAAATGACCTTTAGTTTTACTTGCTGAAAAAAAATCTTTACATGTTGTCAATAGCGCCTTTAGAAATTATGAAATTATATATATTTATTTTCACATATGATAGTGGGATACAGCTATATACTCTAGTCTTAATTATAGGAAATATAGACAACTATAAGGCTTAGCTTTATTGTTTTATAAATGAACCAGTAAAGTTCATTTTAGTGAAATGAGCATACGCTTTTCATAAATTAAAATAAATCTCACATGGTGAAGTACCCATTTTCAAAATTAATTTAATTACATGTTTAAAGTTTAATTACATTTAATTAAGCATTTAAGTTTAATATGAAATAAATGAATTATCAGTTAACTAGTATGAAATGAAATACTGACTTGATAATTAAAATCTATAAATTTTCCTATTCTCTACAAAACTTCTAGTTCTCAAAAAACACTCAGAAAATATGTATTTTAGAGAACCCTGGATCCCAGCTCCCGGCTACCCCAGGGGTATTCCTGGCACCTGCTGGGCGGGCTGTATCCCGATCTTGGGGTGCTATCAAATGAGAAAATACCACTTCTCCTGAGGCTTGGGAAACTAACTATGCCATGGTGAAATGCCTGGAAGGGAACCCCACCGGCGTGCGTACGTGACTACAGTTAATCTCTTCTCTCGCTTAGCTGTTGGATGCTAGCATAAAAACCCTGTACGTCTTGTCCTAAGGAAAGTTCTAGCCCCAAACACATTTCCTAAACCGTAGAAGTAGCACTGCACCTGCTCGGCGCGTATTCCCTTCCTTCACTGTGTGGCAAAAGTTAGGCACTAGTACGGTCAGTGTAATCATGCAAAATTAACCACGATTACCCACGTGGTAGACAAGGCCGCATTTCCCTTTTCCCTCGGCTCCAATTTTTTCACCAGAGGATACGAATTTTCACTGAATGTGAAGGCCGTCTCAGGATCCTCAAGAGGAGGCACTCGGCACGGGAACACAGCTTTCCGTCCCTCCGCCAGGGCTCTTCCCTTCCTGCCACAGGAGGTGACCGTGAGAGGCACCCAAATCTTCCGAGGCCGCCACGCCACGGCCTAACCCTGGCTCTGTGATGCACTGCTCCTGTGAGCTAACAGCTCTAGAGAGGCGCAACCCTACTTCCGTAGGGTGCGCACGGGGTTTCAGGGTGCAGCGGGCAGCGGGGCGCCTCTCCTGCTGAGACGACCCCAGACTCAGTGCACAAAGGCCGCGGGAGCAAACTGCTTCGGAGCCGGTAGAGTTGAATGCACGGAATTCTCAGGTGTTTCCAAGAAAGAAACCACGGGTTTCAAGTCTCGGTTCACAACTTCCTGTGCACTAATCTTCGTTTAATAACTCATTTCATATCGAACGTAATGGCTTTATAGTGCTAAAGAGAACCAAGGCTCCAACCCTATTCTACAGCTTACTGTAGTAAGAGTTGAAATTAAGCATTAAACATCTATAAATTATTCGATACCAAGTCCTGTACTTTTCAGTGTTCTGCTTTACCAAAGTTATTAACAGTATAAATGGATGTGGGTTGTTTTACCATTTAAACTCTTCCCTATAAAATTCAAACTCTAAATTCTCTTGTCACCTAAAACTATACAGATTGTTTTATTTACAGCATAACTAAATAGTCGTAAGAAAGTACGTATTTACTTTGTGAAAGTGCACTTTCCCTGCCATTATCGTCAATAAGCATTCATTCAGTATTTGCCTGATGAAGGATGCCAACTTAGAACTGTTTCACATTTTTTGGGACAACAAATCCAGAGATCATAAGTAGCCTGTTATCTAGAGTTTTCAAGCTGTAAATTAAAGTGATAGCCAGCCTAACAGTACAGAACCAGAACAAGAAGGGGAAGGACAGGAAAAAGAGGGAGAGGAGGAGGTGACAACACATACAGAATTATTTTGAGACCTATGTATAATTGCATTACATATTGTAGAAATATGAGGTTTACTATTAGGATATGTAAGCTTAGATATGCATGCTTTCAAAAGTTGTGGTGAACATGCAGTCTATTAAGCAGAATTCGCTTTCACGTGGGCCATTGACTTACCCGGGCTCCAGGGTGAGAGGTGAAGGGATCTTGTCTGGAAGGAAGAACCCATACCATTTCGCACTCTCAAGGAGCTCCTGCGGGATCTTTTTGGATGTGTCAAAATAATGACCAAATCTCGACGATGACACTGGTCCAACCTGCTAAAACAACCCACATTGGTTATTTAAGGAAATTTTTTTTTTTTCGGCACCAGGGATTGAACTCACGACCTTGCACTTGCCAGGCAGGCGCTTAGGCCACTGAGCTAAATCCCCAGCCCAAGGAAATTATTTTTTAACTATAATTTCATCGTCCCACGGCCAGCAAAACAATGATATATACTTACGTATCTAAATACATACATGTTTATTGCCAAATTTAATAAGCATTAAGACTTCTTTTTACTATACTGTGTATCTTAAAGAATAATTTAAGAATAATAAGGATACATAATTCTTAATGTTTAAGATTTCAGGTTTTAAAGAAAAATAGGCAATTACTAGGAACTAAATGAAAACTAATCAAAATTAATTCACTGGTGAGAGGGCCCCCCAAAATTAGGTATTTAAATATACTAAACTGAGTATAATTTTTAAAAAAATGCTCACAGGATAAAGCACATGTATGTTCAATATTTTTCACAGGCTTTCAAATTAAGCTTAGGGAGTTCCAGGCCAGTCTGAACTACATGGCGAGACTCTGTCTCAAACAGAACAGAACAAAACAAAACAAAACAAAAAACAAAACAAAACAAAACAAATTAAGCTTAGGGCATGAAAGGCAGTACATTACTCTGGGCAAGAACACTGTACACAATAGAGCAGGATGATGTATATTAGGTATATTAGACCAATCAGCATTTAGCAGACTCACTAATTCACTGACAATCCCTGCTTTGCATTTCCTATTAATAACTTCTCCAGCAAATTATCTTTTTCCTAAGAAACTGTAATAACTATTGACAATGTATTTATATAGGTTATAAAATGCTACTAATTATTTTATTGCTTTGAATGGGCTCTGGTCTGAGTTTGCATGCTGCACATTAGAAAAAAAATATACACGCATATGTTAATACACACACACCTCTCTACACAAAGTTGAAATTCTAACAAATTCCACCTGGCAATAGCTTCTAGTAAAAGCTCTGATCTAATCTTATATAATTTCCATTGTCTGAAATGCTAAAAAAGAGGGAAATTTCAAAACAGTGAACGAAACTAGATAATCTCTTCAGAAACAGAAGAACTATATATGGTGAGTTCTTATCTTACATCTTACTAAATGATAGTTTTTAAATTTGGATAAAAACACAAATTTGCTTGATATCAGATATCTGCATTCCAAACTTCAAAAATTTCTATTTGTAAATTAAATGGCTATACCCATCAAATTACATAGTCAAATGGGATAAAACATTTCTAACAGAAGCATTTTCTCAGATTCAGCCTGTGTGTTTGACATTTATTTTCCTAATAAAATAACTGTTCGTCTCTCCATAAGATACTACTCATTTTCATTAATAAAAAAGATCAGTTGGCTTCAACCTAACCTTTCCAATGCAATATTACATAGAGTCATGGATCCCAAAACAAGATTTATCCATTTACTATGAAAGTACTGACAAATAAAGTATATGCCCTTAAAATACATTTCATATAAACAGGGTGCAACATTTTTAAATGTAGTTATTAGTCTAAAACAAGGTTTTAGCAGTAGTCCTAAACAAGGCCTGTTCTTGGGCCTATAATCTATTCCTTATCCGGATTGTGGCTCAGAATGTTTTCACTGCAACCTCTGCCAGAGCTCATCTTTTCATTGTGTGAGCCCAAGCTCCCTCAACGTTTTAGAAAGGCCTTGACTAACTGAACTTTGATCTGATGTCTTCATTGAGAAAAACACCAGGTCGCCCATTTCAGATGCAAATCCCCCTGAGGCCCGATAGAATTTAGTAAAGACAGCAAAAAAAGAAGAAACCAGAAGTTTCCCGGATCCTCTTTGAGAACCCTGGGGCACACTGGTGTCCCTAATCCACGCAGCAGCACGGATTACGGTAGGTGATAACCTTTCCTGATTCAAAAGGCTAAGCAGAGTGCCTACAAACTGGGTGGAGACTCGGATTTGGCCATAATGAAACACCATGCAATAAAAGCCTAGTCTACGTCAGAACCTTCTCAAAGAGCCTCAATGTAGCCCATTCCCAGGCCTAGCAGGGAAGCTCGCAAAAGCCTACCTGAATCAAACAAGCATGAATAATCTATTTTAGCAGACTGGCCATGGGGAGCAGGAAAGAAAGAGAGACTTTCCACTTCTTTTAAGTTTGAGTTAATAAATTTATTAGTGGGCTGAAGGTTCTCGAAGCCCTGTGCACACAGAGAAATATGCTAAATTGCCAAGAAGAGAAGCATGCTTTTTAAGTCGCCGTCTCTATTAATGTTTATAATTACAATATTAATGTGATAGAAATCTCAGATTTGGGATGAATCAAGCCAGAAAATTGATTTCATGCTGCGACAGTTTACATATATATGACACAAATAACTCATTAAAATGTAAAAATGAAATTGGGAGCTTTTCTCATTAGGATTGTTATCAAATTATTTAGAAATTAAGATTCAACATGACAGCTTAACAGTATTCGCAAGGTAGACATAAAATTTTGTTACTGATTAAAGACTAATTTTTCAACTACAAAAGAAAACAAATATATTCTTATAGAAAAAACAAGTTTGCAGGTTTTCTACCCTACACACATGATATTAACATATAATCAAGATATCCACAACACAGAAATCTTTTGAGGTCTAGAACTGTAAAACAAACACTCAAACATTTCCTCTAAAAAAGATAGCTAAATGCTACAAGTAATAACAATTGTCCATAAAATACTGTGATCAACCTCATAAAAAATAGATGCATTAAAAATATCAAACTGTCATCAATAATCAGCTTATTTAGTCTACTAAGAACGTATTACTTTAGTTTTGTATTATGGGAACTTCCATTTCACACCCATAAATTACCTTTCAACTTGGTCTCCCATTGAGGAGTACAATGTAATAGTAAAAATTTACTGTGCTAAAAGAAAACGAATTCTGATAGAGGTAGAGAAGGAAAACAGAGCAATAAAAAATATACCCTGTTCCCTGGAATGTTAGAAGCGAACCTTTCAGAAAGAACCGCACCACAAGTAAACAGTCTAAAGAAGACACTTTCTTACTGTGTTCTCATTTCTTGTTTCTCAGTATGGCATAAAGGAAAGCAGGACTCCAAACAGCCACTAAACCACTTTGAGTCTCAGCTCAGGCTGCGAACTGGAGCCAATAATTATTTCATTAGGCTGTTGTGAGAATCTAGTGCATACTGGCAGTGGACATTCTGTAATTGTAAGGCGCTGTGGAAATGCTATTAATTATTATGATCGTGTCATGATTCACCAGAGGATAAGGAGATCCATCACTGTCCTTCATAATTAATTGTCTTATGGAAAAATGACATTTGTTGGTCATCTACACACACACACACGTCTGTCCTAAGATTGTGGGGCTGAACACTAAGACAGAAAACTGAAGTGTAAGGAGAATTTAATATCATGAAGACCCAGCACTGCCATGAAACCTGCAGCCACAGTAGGCCACGGCAACAGAGCTCTACAATACTGAAGAAGTTAAATTTCAGAATGCACCGTAGGCAACCGGCGTGTGGAGCGAGGAGGGAAGAGGGGCTGTTGAGTACACAGCAGAGAAGCAGGCAGAATCAAAATCACATGGTGAGGGCCAGGAGCTTTTTAAGACTGCAGACACACTGAGCTAGACGAGTTACTGATTTAACTATGCCACTGATTTACATGTAAAAATTCCTACCCTTTTTACATCTAAGTGGGAATACAACTATATTCTCAAGACCTGGTGACAACTTACACCAAAGGGCATGCCTACTCTTCAACACATCTGGGCTTGGACTACTTGGTTAATCTTAAACTATAATCATGGTAACTGCAAGTAAAGTAACAGAAAATCCAGTTTTTTCTTTTGTTTGTTTTTGTTATAAACTGAAGTAGCAGGGCTACTGGTGATGCTCAATGGCTGAGCATCTCTCTAGCATGCATGAGGCCCTAGGTTTGATCCCCGGCACCACAAACTAAACTGTAAATCGCAGAGTGAGTAGAAATCTCATAAAGTAAATCATGATGAAGATGATCAAGGGCTATCAGTTTTAGAAAAACACTATACATAAGATCAGCGTGGGGCCGAAGATGAAGCTCAGTAGTGGAGCACCTGCTTAGCACGTGCCAAGCCCTGGGTCTGGTCCTCAGCACTGCAAACAATAAAATAACCACAAAAGGCAAATATACATACCGGAGACATTTCAGAGAAAAACAAAGAAGCCAGAAGATTCTGTTCTCTGTAGCACTCACTTATTAATAAAATAAACTTACGTTTGACCATTAACTATAAAGTCAGATAAGCGATTATTTCGTGTTATTTATTAATGCAACTTAACTCAATTTAACCTTTAACTTCCGTTTGTACAATCCATTCATTCACACAACCAAGTGACTATTGAGTACCCACTAACTGCCAGTAAAATGAAGCAGTCAAAATCTTTTCCTCTTCCTGAGCTCATATTCTAGTAGGAGGAGATAGATGACAAATAAGAAAATAGATTATCTGCTAGCTGTCACGGCCTTCGGTGGCCAAAAGGAAACAAAGCACAGCATGAGGGGACAGGAGAGAGTGTGGGAAGTCACCCTGGTGCAGCGGCATGTCAGTGAACATGTGGGCAAGACGGGAGCATGAATGATTCAGAGGTCACTGTAAAAAGCACACAGTTTTCAAAACGGTCAAGCTTTAAACTTTGAACACTGAGAGTTACTTGCTAATATTCAACCTTGAGGACGATGACTCCCAACAGGGCCACTGTAGTCTCAACAGAGAATGGAATCAGCAGTACTCACTGATACGTGAATGGGTCCCAAGTGTTATCCAGAGTTGTAAATTATATAGAAAAAATGAAGTTTTAAGTTAACAAAGAACCTTCTCCCACACTTTAGGCAGATTTCACAGCAAGCAGTGAGAGTGAAGGCTGAGGAATGTGCAGGACCCACTGTGGAGGACCACCTGGGCAATCTCCTTGAATAAAGAGCAAGTACTTCCACTTCGGCTAACCCTGGCCCTGTCTCCATGTACTGCCACGTACAGAGCTGGCCAGGCCACTTCCTTCTCCCTTCAGCTGGCTCTAAGCAATGTAAGTAGGGCTGGCTGAGATGCTGATGTGTAATCTTTGAAGCAAGGCAATGGTCTCAGCTGTTTCCCGGCCCTGTGACTCCCATCGAAACACGGCTGAGCCCTGTGAGATGCAGAGCCACTGCTCCAGGGCTGTCAGCTGGCTTGGATCCTCGAGATAAGAGGCTATGACCTCCCAGGGCAGAAAAGTTTGCACAGCAGAGCTGAATCACCAGCCCCCAACACAGTACATGCTACCTCCGTTGTGTTGCGCAGATTGGACTTTCTGCGTTTCCTTCTCTCTGCCCATTGCAGAGGTGCTTTCAGGCCTCCTCCCTAGCCCAGCTCACAGCAGTCACATACTTCCCACCACTCTCAGTCACTCGTCCTCAAGCCTCTCCCTTCTTCAGGATTAGTAAAATCCAGGTTGGGCCCTGGGTTGGGGCCTTTGTTCTGATGAACCTTCATCCTGGCCGGACTTAGGACCCTTTGGTTCCTCATAATTATAAATATGCCTTAGGGTCTTCATTCTTGCTGTGGGTTACACTGAAGTGGTAGATTAGAATTAACTCACTAAAATTCCAGGAACTTTTCCACAAGATTACAAACATGAACTTCCCAGACCGCCACAAGGGTGGGAAAGGGCTCTCTACAACCAACTAAAGGACTGGCCCTGAGATGGGAGTGAAAAGAGAAGCTGAGGAAACAAATGGTGTGAAATCAAAAACCTGCCAGCCTGGGGAGTCTAGTAAGATTGTGTCTCAGATTTCTAAAAACAGTTTAAAGTGGCTGGAGACATAGCACAGTGTCAGAGTGCTTGCCCAGCATGGGCAAGGCCTGGGTGAGGGCCCCAGGATAGCACTGTGGAAAAGAAACAACAACCAGCAAACAGAGCCTTGGCAAAGTTGCTGACTTTAGCAGACAGACCTAACTGAACTAAAGCTGTGCTGACTTCCAGGAACTTTCCCTCATTTCCCGTCTCTGAGTTCGGTAACTGAGTTTGATAACGGTTGAATACGAGTAGGAATAAAAATAGCAATTTCAAAGCCACCACTTACACTAAATACTTGCAGGTAACTATATGGATATAACTGGCTTATCCGTTCACTTACTGTTGCTGGCAACCCTGGATTCTATATGGAAATTAGTGAAGAAATGGAAAATTCTATTTTGATAAAAGTTATCATTTTATTTGTAAGATATGTGCCATCTCAATAAAACACTCTAAGTGAAATACCTAATTCTTTAAATAAGCAAATATCCTTTGTATTGCATTTGAAGAACACCAGGTATACAGCCAGAGTCTATGAAACGAAAATCAGTGCACTTGCAAATTTTGTAAAAAGGCTATGGTGTAACTTGCCTCCATCTTGGGTAATAACTGGTACCGCCAAGCTATTTTCATCTGCGTATTAGAGTCTGGTGTCTTATGATTATATCCATCTTCATCAAATTCTTTTTTATAACTATCATCAAGTAATGGTGCAGGGAGTTCCTAAGAAAGCAGAATAAAACATTACTGAGCATCTGTGGTAAATATGACAACTTTTCAAATCACAATATTAGAAAACCTACAACTTTCCAATGTATTAAAAATTGATGCCTTAGTATTTATTTAAGCATGAATGTATGACAATACAGACATTTCTAAAACAGAAAAAGGGTACCATGTCGATGAGAAATTTAATACTTTAGTAATAAACTAGAATTTGAAAATATTTGAGTTTCTATATCGCAAAAACCAACTGCTATTCTAATAAGAGGCTAAGCACATTTTTTAAAAAAATGTATTTTAAAGCAAGTCTGGAATTAGCACTTACATATTACATATAATTATTGTTATATTTTCCACAAGGTAAAAATAAAACATGCATACAATCTATTTACTGGTTTATAATTCTAGAATTCAAAAAACTCATTCACCGAAATAATGGGTAAAGTAACAAGAATAAAGATATTTGTTTTACCCATACTGAATATTAGTTTTGCACCTGCAAACTTGTATCTCTTCCTTAACAGTGAAAATAGAATTTAAAATCTCTGATTAAATAGACACAGAACCTCAATTTACTAATTTTAGAAGGTGGCCTAAGTGACTAACAAAAAGCAAAAAACATTTTGTTTTTGTAAACAGGCACCAAAGAATTTTAAAAACACAAAACAATTTTTTTAAGAAGAAAAACATATGAAATAGTTTTTATTACTCAGAATAAAGAAGATGATATAGGGCTTTAATAAACATAATCTCATAAACTGCAATTTTTACTTTTCAAGATCAATTTTATGTTTAGATTCATATTGTGAACTATCAGCTGAAAAATAAAGTATCATATATTTTGGTCACTTCCTGAAAGACCTCGAAGTAGATTCAGGCTATTTTTTGTTTTTGTTTCTTTGAGACAGAGTCTCACTGTGCAGTCCAGACTGGCCCTGAACTCACTATGTAGCCCAGGCTGGCCTTGAACTCTTCCTGTCCTCCCAAGTGCTGGGATTATAGGCGTGCACCACTACACCCAGGGCATTCTTGTAATTCACACCAGTATTAGAATCTAGTTATATCATTTAAACTCTGAATCCATCATTCCGTCCAAAGCAGTAGTATCTTAGAATAGGAAGTAATTTGTCTCTCTTATGGAAAGAAGTATCTTTGAAGGTGTTTAGAGTAATATAGCACCATGTTATGCATCTGAATTCCACAACCAGAATGTGTGACATTCCATGAGTAGCTGTGTCTGGGTTACCCTCACCGCCTACCAGATCTCTCTGTCTCCAGTCATCTCTGAAAAATAGTACTTACCTCGGTACATTGTCATTAAGAAAGAAATAAGTTAAAAATGTAAAATGCAGAGAATGGTACTTGCTACACACTAAGCATCCAATAAATGTCAGACCATAAGGAAGTTAATCAAATCCTGTTACTCTGAGCCACACATCTTGTATCATCAGCATTATGGAACAGTTAGTATAAAATACTTAGATGCATATATTTTTCAAATGCAGGCACATGTAATAATAGTTATGACAAAGGTTACCCATACTGAAAATTAAGTTTTCAACAGGGATGGAATAAATCTACTTTAAAATTTATATCACATTATCTCCTACTATTTAAAATATGCAAATTAAAAGAAAACACTGTTGAATTAATGAATACAGAAGTGAATGGAATAGAAAAAATAGTGTTAGCTGTGTATAGTGGCATGTGCCTGTAGTCCTAGCTCCTTGAGAGGCTGAGGCAAGAAGATTCCAAGTTTGAGGCCAGCCTGGGCAACTTAGAGAGATCCTATGCCAAAATAAAACTGAGAAAGGGCTGTGGATGCAGCTCTGTGGTAGACCACTTGCCAACCATATATTCAGTCCCTAGCATTACACACACAAAGAAACTCTAGAATAAAACAGCACAGTCTTAATATTAACATAGTAACACATCTAAATGAGATTAAGACCATAAAAAATCACTTTCCATTTATCTATTACATATGTACCTATTCCTATAGTACACATTTCACCAGTTTAAAACCTTTTCATGCGTTTTTGAAAATTATACTGATCTTAATTTCAGTATTGATAAAGCAGACAATTCATTTTTATAAAGTTAAAGGTGAAAAAATTCAAAAGATGCACAGAAACTATAATCCAACAATTAAGGTCCATTTAAAGTATGCTTTCTTAAATGCAGTGGGTTTTTTCTTCTTAGCATATTCAGAATTGTGTCAGTTATCACCACTGAATTTCAGAAAAATTTCATGACTCTGACAAGAAAGCCGGCACCCATGATACTTCCCTTTCCCTCGCCTATGCCCCTGGCAACCACTAATTTGCTTTCTCTCCATGAATTCGGCCACCATGAACATTTTATGTAAGTGGAATCAGAGAATATGTGCCTTCCTATTATTTCTTTTACATAGCATGTTTTCAACACTTATCTCTGTTGTACTGTGTACCAGCACTTCCTTCTTTTACTGTCACATAATGTTCCATTGTGTAGATATACTACATTTGGTTTATCTTCTCACTACTGACAGACATATGAGCAGTTGCCATCTTTGGGCTATTACGCGCATGCCACAGTGAACATTCATGCACTTTTTTGGGTATGTGAACATACCTTTTCAATTCTTTTGGGACTTAGGTCACAGGATAGCTCTATGTTTAACTTGTTGATGAATCATCAATGTTTTCCATAGTGGCTACACTGTTGTACAGTCTGACCAACAATACAGGAGGATTCCAATTTTTCAACATCCTCACCAACACTTAACTTTCCACCTTTTAAAGAAAGCAGCTACCTTACTAGGCGTGACGTGGATCTCAGTGTAACTGGGCTTTCCACTTCTCAAATGACAGCGATGCAGAGGGACTTTTCAGGGGCCAGTTTGGCCACAGTGCCCTCCTTAGATAACCTGCATCACGCTCTTTCCTTGCCTGTAAATCCAGTTGTTTTTTTTTCGGTTACCCAGCTGCAGGCCTGCTTAGAGTTGGTGTACTAGATGTTAATAGATGCACGACTAGCAAATACTTCCTCTTTCCAGGGTTGTTCCTTCACTCTCTTGGCGATGCCTTCTGGGGCACAAAAGTTTTTAATTTGATGAAGCCCAACGTATTTGGACTTTCTTTTGTGGTTTTTGCTTTTGGCGCCATACATAAAAACTGTTTGCCTAATTCATGGTTGGGAAGATGTATACCTATGTTTTCTTTATGAATCTTAGTTCTTACATTTAGGCCTTTGGTACGTTCCAACTGAACTCCATATATAATGTGTAAGGTAGGAGTTGTAAGTTTTTATAAGACTACACCATCAGTCATGTTGACATTATTACTTACTAAGTATTTACTATGTGCTAACTTTTGGCCCAGGTTTTGAGGTTGTAACAATGAATACACTAAGTAACAGTAACACACACACACACAGAGCACTCACCCTGGGCCAGCCCCTTCCTCAGTCCTCAGGACAGGTTAATGCCCTGTCCACAGCGAGCTTGGGAAGCAGGGGTTAAGACTATCCACTAGTTACTTGCCCCAGGCCACAAAGTATTCAAGATGAATGAGCCTTGGTAGTCAGTTCCTGTGTGTGTGTTCTTTTTTCTTTTGAGACAGGGTCTCACCATGCAGTTCAGGCTGGCCTTGAGCTCAGTATGTACTCTTGGCGGGCCTCAAATGGGGTGGTTCTCCTGCCTCAGCTTCCTGAGCGCTGGGATTCCAGGAGTGCACTACCATGCCTGGTCCTGTGTGAGTGTATGTGTTTGTGTGTTTTTCTCATTTTGTTTTTGTCTTTTTGAGACAGGGTCTCATTATGCATTTCAGGCTGGTCTTGAACTCACTTTGTAGCCCAGACTGGTCTCGAACTCACAACAATCTTCCTGCCTCAGGCTACACTGCCTCTATTACAAGCTTTCACTGTATTTGGGATGGTGGGGGCAGTAAACAGTTATATAACAGATTACATGACAATAAATGCAAACATTTGGGAAAGGCAAGAAGGCACAAGCTCTATTTTTATAAAAGTAGTCAAGGATTGTCTCTTTGATAAGGTCAAAACTGATGGAGATAATTCACTATAAAAACCATCCTACAATTAATTGAGAATCTATACAATACACTACTACAAATACTTTCTATATACATGTGATATCACCTTCATATAATTAAAAACCTTTTAGCGGAATAGCTATGCTATTCTTCAGATCATGATAGATTAGAACGAGCACTAATGTTTAGAGATTCAGGTACATGAGTCCTAAGAACCTATAATTTAATCTCACAATTTTTAATTTCCAGCACTTCTGCTTAGGTGTTGTTTGGTTTTGTCTTTGTTTGTTTGTTTGCTTGTTTTTTTTTGTTTTTTTTTTGGTACTGGGGATCAAACTCAGGACTTCAAGCTTGCTGGGCAGGTGCTATACCGCTGAGCTATATCCCCAGCTCCATTGTTTTATTTTTGTCAAATTCAAATTTCCTATTATGTTTGTAATTTCTGTAAATTTGTGTATATAATTAATGTGTATATAATTTTGTTTCTGAAAGAAGGGAAATATTTTAATAAAATATTATAAAAATTTAAATTTAAACAATTTATATCTAGCTTGCAAAATCTATTTTTTCCATAGGCAATTGTGGAAAAACTTTTTTCCTTAATTGCCCTTTTCTGCATTTAATAAAAGATCCTAGATGTCAATTAAAACATTTTGTGATCTGAGTTAGTTTTACTAATCTACTATGCATATTACATATTATTATAGTTTATATTTTAACCAATGATACGTGATAATTTCAACATTTAATCATAAGATTTTCAATGGCTGTAAAGTATTACAATATCAATCAAAATTCATTTTAGTTCTCTTAGTTGAACTTAAAATGCTAACAACACAGTTGTTTATAACAAATGCCCTTTGCATCTCAAACTATTTGTATGAGATACAGAAAACATACAGAAGACAACAAATATAAATAACAGAACAGTTTCTACAATCTCGCTTTAAAAAATATTAACAACCACAAACTTACAATACAAACCAGTAATTTTAGCAAGGAGCAACATTTGTGTGTGTGAAAACGAGACTGATGGAAAATCTTTAAAAAGAACCATAAGACACCCAATCCTATACTTTCTCCAAGATTCAAAATACTGCTACTACCGCACTGTGCAAGAGAAAGGTAAAAATCAGACAAACTTGGGAGACAAGAGGCACTGTCAACGAGTGAGATTAGTTATTTTATAGACAATGGTATTTTTTGAAAGGCTTCACACAAAGTGTGGAATAATTTTCTGTCCTGCCACCACACACACACACACACACGCACACACACCGTACAGCACCACATCACACAATTGCTGTCAGAAGGTCAGAAGCCATTTGCAAACATAATAGGCAGAAAATTAGGAGACTGGACAGAAATTTCTCCCAAGGGAAACTGACACAATTTAAAAACTATTGCAAGGATCCCACTTGATAAGCTTATGATAACCTACTGGCCCACAAGTCATGTACTCAAACACACAGCACTTTCATCTAGGTTTTCAGTCCTTCACTGCAGACTACGAAAGCATCTGATACAGAACCCAAAGACGAAGACAAGCAGGAAATACCAATAATGCTAGAAACAGATAAAACTTTGGAAAGAATAAAAAGAAAATGGTACATAAACAGAAAAGAATAATAGTTCAATAAAAGGAAATAATTGGGAAAAGAGAATTTAGAGAAATTACAAATGTAATAGGAAATTTGAATTTGACAAAAACAAAACAATGACAAAAAACAAACACAAAAACAAAGGGAAAAAAACACCTGATCAGAAGTGGTAGAGGGTTAAAAAAGCGGTAAAGACCAGCAGCAAAATACAGCCTCTCTCCAGGACCTGGATTCCTTATACCTGGAAAATTAAGAATTTGGGGAAGCAAAAAAAGAAGTGGCTCTCTGGGGTTTTGGAGGTAGCCAACAGGAAAACTAGAAAGCAGAGAGGAGCTGCGGAAATGGAGTGCAAGTCAGAGAAAAGAAACCAGCGACCTGGAAGGTGCATCCCAGCTCCTAGGGTGGGAAACCTGTCTCCTCAGACACAAGGGAAGCCTGAAGAGGGCTGGCAGCTCCAGGGAGAAACACAAGACTGCACTGGCAGCACAAGCCCTGAGGAAAACCCACGTTAGCCAGACGTGGTCATGCATGTCTTGGGAGGCTGGGAGGAAGCCCAGGGTGGTGCCCACTGTATATGAGGACATTTGTTAACTAGGAGCAATTTTGGGAATGGGTTAATTGGTTAAGGCTAAGCTACAGAACAAGTATGGAAAAACATATCTGAGAGTCTTGGGGGTCACCTCCCCACAGACTGGCTGGGAAGCAGCCACAAGTCAGTTGTGCAGAGCCTGTGAGCTAGATGTAGACCCATGAAACGTTTACGCTCA
>RJWT010012943.1:0-22076 GCA_004365215.1 Cuniculus paca | reverse complement strand
TCAAAACTATACAGACATGGATTTGCAGGAGCAAATAGAGACATCTTAGGGGTTAGGGTCGAAAGCCAGGATACAAGGCAAAAATCACATAGAATCAAAATTAATGTATAAGATCTTTAGGCTCACCAATAAGATACAAGAAAACTGATGATCCCAAACAAAAAGGTATGACTATCAGAGTATTAGTACATAGACCAAAAGACGCAGTGTATAAAAAAAATGCATATGCAAAGTATAATTTTATATCATTATTAATTATATAAGAAACACAGAAGCAGCAGTACATAGAACTGCCACGTGTGAGATATCCACACTGCAACAGGCAAGTGGGTTCCATGACAGCCAGTGCACAGCGCCTGCATCACACATGACCTGGATGCAGAAATCATGAATAGATCCGTAGGATCACTTCTAATACTGTTTTCACCTGGGGAAGCAGGCTGGGGCTCAAGTATCCACTTCATGCAAGTTGGGGGTGTGTCTCACACAGTGGCTGTGGCCTAGGCACTTGGCTGTAGGGAGGGGCTGCCAGTTCAGACAGCACTGGAAACTGCATGGAATCTTCACGGTTCGATTTTCCCCAAGCCAGGAACTCTAAGAAATTCAAATTATTCTCAAGCTCTTTACTTGGCTCTGCCTCTTTTGATTAAAAAAATATATATACAACTCTATGGAAACATTTTGATAAAAAGTTAAGATAAAATTATCAAATAAATGACATTAAATACACAATTTAGAGGAAGAGGTAAAATATAGAAATGCAGGTACAGTGATATGTCTCACTGGTCACAGAATCACAAAACATCTATGCCTAAAAGGAACTTTAAAAATAACCTAACTTACTTTTTAAACTAAAATGCCAATTACATAGTAGATACTAAAGAACTGTTGAGTAGATGTATAATAGGAGTTTTTCAAATTAGGAAATATCAGTAATCAAAATAATTCTTGAATCCACAGTGATAGTCAAAAGAAAAAGAGAAAAAAGAGATAAAGAAAAAGTGAAGTAAAAATAAGTAGAAGGAAATAAAAGATAATGCCACCTTCAATAGAAGAATATCACCAGAGTTATGTGGAATTAATGTTACTGGGAAGTCACCATTTTGCAATTTCCAGAGTAGTAACAGACTATCGATGGGGTCTAAGCGAAGATTATGAATGGGTGCTACAACTGAGAAGAAGATGTTTGAAGAACAAGGTGCTATACATTAGCTGTAATCAGGAGTAGCTGCCTCCACAAGGAGTACTCTGGCAGGCATCCCCGATTATGCACCCCAGACACAATGTAAGGAAACACATAGTACCGCTCCTGCAATATCCCTACCTTGGCTCTAATCGTAATCATAACCAGAAAAATTCTCAATGGCAGGTCATCCTACAAGATAACTAGCATGAATTTTTTTAAAAAATGCCACAAATGACAAAAAATGGGGGAAGGTTTTCTAATTTACAGAAGATTAGGGTCTGATGACCACCTACAACAGTGGCGGCAAACCTATGGCTCTTGTGCCCCAGCGGGAGTTTGTATCATCCAACTCTCTAAAAGGTTCGCCATTACTGATCTATGATATGTGAATCTTGAATAGGTCTTGGACTTTTTTCTTAATGAAAGAAAGGCTATTTAGGAGAATATTGGTAAGATCTGAATGTGGACTACATATTAAACAATATCGAGCTAATACTTCATTTCTTGGGTGTGATAATGGTGTATTGCTACACAGGAAAACATCTGTTCCATACTCTATATGTGTGCAGCTCTTGGGCTAATAGACTCAATGTCAGCAAATTACTGCTGAGAGTTGAGTAGTGTGCATACACCCGACGCACACAGAGCAACCATGGCAAAGTATGTGTGGTCAGTGAGCCTGCTGTTCTCATTTAAGTAATTTTGATATTGTTTCAGAGTCTAAAAGTTGGGGGGAAATGAGAAATCAAGTTTAGATATATAATTAAATTACACACTCACATCACTGGCTCTATCACCAGTTATAGCTTAATCTATCCCTTGATTTCTCATTGGGCTGAAATGAAAAATATTTTCATTTATCCAGAAGTTGTTAAAAGTCAAGCTTCACAGAACTTCAAGTATGTATGTCAAAAACGTTTGTGGTCAGAATGCATAAAACATACACAACTAAAAAACAGAAAGAAAACTGCATTTAAATGTTGCCAGGATATATTTCTCTACACAAGATACACACATGGCCAATGAGCACATATCAGAATTCTTAGTATTATTAGCCAATAGGGAAATGTGCATCAAAACTACAGTGAGCTACCTACCACATCCCACCCCTAGAATGGCTATAATTAACAGACAGGCAGTAACAAGGTTTGCTGAGAATGTGGAGAAACTAGAACCTTTCTACACTGCTTAGGGAATGTAAAAAATGATGCCACTGCTTTGGAAGATAATTGGACAGCTCCCCAAAAGTTAAGCAGATTTACCATATGATCCACCAACTCTACTCTTGGCCATACACTCGAGAGAAAGGAAAACATGTATGCACACAAAAACGTGTGTCACCATGTCCATGGCAACATTTACTCATAATATCCAAAAAAGCAGAAACAACGCAAATGTCCATCAGTTACAGTACATCCATACAGCAGAAGATTATTTGACTTTGGACGTAAAAAGAAAAATGTGCTGAACCCTAAAAGCATTATGCTGAGTGCCAGAAGCCACTCATGAAAGACTACATGTTGTATGATTCCACTTATGTGAGATGCTCACATCCAGGAACAAATGAGCGCTTTCTGGGGCTTGGAGAAGAGAGGGATGGAATGTGACTGATTAACAGGTTTGGACCTTTGTGGGGTTGGGTTAGGGAGTGATGAAAATATGACAAATTTAGGTTTTAGTTGTTTTATACCCTTGCGAATACTTAAAAAATAGAACTGAACACTTTAAATGAATGAACCATGCATATGAATTATATCTCAATAAGCTTGTCACATATGTGCACACACACGCACACAATTAGGACCAAAACAAATCAGGCAGCTTATCCTCAACTTTTTGCTCTTACTATGAGATCTCCCTACGTGCTATAAGTCAGAGGTTGGTCCCTGTTTTGGCTTGCAAGTCCCTACTCTAGACCTCTGGCTTAGGACAGACAAAGGGAAGATCCGAGAAGCATAACTTGCCCTCCTCCCTGCACCACTTAGCGTTAAGTCACTGTGAGTTCCTTCCTCCCACACTGGGAACATACGCGCCAGCAGCGATGATCAGCCAGTACCAAACTGTCCCTGGGCAACGATCACACGTTCAGGATGAGGCTGGAAACTGCTCTCTCAGGCAACTCGCTTCAGAAGCATCTGCTTTCTTAGACAAATTGGAAATTTCAAAAGGAAGGAAGAAAGACCCAGGTTTTTAAAGGCATAGAAAGTACTTTATGCACAGTGAGGGGAGAGAAGAGGAAGGGAAGGAGGAAAAGAGAGAGACATGAGACAGGTAAGGAGTAGAAAAGGCACGGGGACCTGGGGCCTGGGGAGTCACATGATAGCCTCGCCTGCTGCGTCCTGTCCCATCCCCGGAAATCACTCCTGCAGCTTCCAAAGGGGAATGCTCTTCTGCAGCGCTTCTGTCCACTGGCTTTGGGTGGGGCAGCAGCTCAGCTCTGAAGGAGGTCCCAGGCCTCTGATCTACGTCTCACACACACGGTGTTCATCACCTTCAGCACGGAGACTGGTCCAGGGATGAGTGCGTGGCCCAAATGGGGCACTGAGATTCAGGCCCAGGATTTCTGTCAGAAGTTCAAAGAGGACAAAGGAACTGTGAAGATCTGAAGCCAAGAGAGGCTGGCAGCAGTCTCACTACAAGGGGGACACTTGCTGGCCAAGGCAGACAAAATAGAGGAGGCCCTCGTGCCATCCTGGGAACGCTGGGCCTAGAAGCTAGACCCCTAGACAGTCTGAACTACGGGGTTAGTACTGGCAGGAGTTCCTCCCACGCCCTTCCTTAAACTGGTTTGCATCAGGGTTATGCCTGATACAATACAGGATTCTAGTTAGCCTGGAAGGCCACCAGCAGAGCTCCATCGGCATGCTTTCCAATGGCGGCCCAGCCACGGCGATACAATCTACGATGGTTGATTTCATGCATCAACTTGGCCAGCCCACGCAACCCACCTATTTTGTCAAGGTGGGTTTTTTTTTAGATGCAATTAATGTATAAATCAGTAGGTTTGGGGTCAGATTACCTTCGGCAGTGTGGGTGGGTCTCATTCAATCAGAAAAAGACTGACTTCCCACAAACGAGAGAGAATTTGACCAACAGACAGCCTTTGGATTTGAACTGCAATTTGGCACTGGCTTTCCAACCTGCTGGCTAACTCAGAAAGTTTTAGGCATGCCAGCCTCCATTATTGCATAGAACAGCTAAAATAAATCTCTTTCTCTGCATAGGAATCAACAAATCCTAGTGCTTCTGCTCCTCCGAGAGGCCTAACACACAATCAAATGGCGATCCCAGGGCAACATGCTGACATTAGAATTTCAGATGGCAGGGACACAGTGATCCATTCCTCCGTCTACCATTGCCTTTACCTTCACCTTCAACAGAAATAACCCCCACTGCTCGTGGGGTTCTGTGACTTACATCTAATACACCATTCTCAATTTACAGACAGTACGAGGTTAAGTGACTTGTCCAAGGTCAAAATGATGGTAAAAGTGAGATCCAGTACCCAATAGAGGCCCCCTTTGATTCATCCAAAAAACCTCAACTGCTAAACCAATAACTCCTTTTCTGGGAGGAAATCCCTGAGAATGCACTTTTCTTTCTCCAAGAGTTGGGGCAGTGGATTTGATCCCTAACTTGCCACTGCCTCCCGTCCCCCATCAGGATCCATACTTTAAACATCTGCTGGTGAGTGATCACCAAGTCACCAGCCCATGGTCTCTGCTCCTGGAGAACTGGACTGGGACCCCAGTGTCCAGAGCCGATGGACTTGTAATGGACTCACACCCTCTGTTCCTTCCTGTCTGGACTTGTGTTCTACCTCTGCTGGCAATGACAGTTGAAGGTCACGTCAATGCCAAGCCAGCCCTGGCAGCTCTCCTTTGAGAGTTAAGCAGAATGGCAGCATCCATGTCGTTCCCGTGGAGACCAGAGAGGGCAAGAGTTCCCAAATGTCATTAAAGTCCTTCGTCCATGACATATGCGATGGTGGGGGAAGAAAATTAGTCTAAGCCACAGTGTTTTGGGGTCCTGATTACTTTAAGATGGAAACATTTGGAAATTTACCTAGTCTGCTTCAAGACCTGATCAGAAGGAATTCCACAGACAAGCATCTCTTCCCTGGTAGCTCATCACCAGCAGACTGACTCTTATCAGAGGGAAAGGATCAATTTCCCCATGACAAGGGAAATCGCCATATCTTATCAACGCCTTCCCCGAGACTCTGGCACTGCCTGTCACTCAGTCTTCTGTGGGCTGTTACCTGGACAATCTAGCTATCTATAAAGTTCTAATTTATATAAAACAATTGTACATATTTATAGTGTACAATGTGAGATTCTCATACATGTATACAATGTGCAATGATCAAATCAGGGTAACTGGCATATCCATAGCCTCAAACATTTGTCACTGCTTTGTGTCAGGAACATTAAACTAACTACTCTGACATATACACTTACCTGTTGTCAATTGTGGTTATCTTGCTGTGCTGCAGAACATTGATCTGCATTGCATCAGAGCCCCTGTCCATGCTCCATGTCTTTCCATCCCCTCCTATAACTTCTGCCCAGAAGCCCCAAGCCTGTTTCTTTCTGTAGCTTGGGATACTATATAAATTTCAACATCTGGCCCTTCTTTGAGTCTTATGGTCCATGAAGCTTCCATACATGTGTATGCAATAAATTTGCATCTGTTTCTCCTGTTAATCCATCTACTGTCAGTTTATTACAGACACTCAAATGATGAAACCTTTAGAGAACAAAAAGTCTTAACTCCCCAGTAGCCAGTTCAACAGATCTTAATATTATGGATTCAGCACAGATACAATTGGCTCCTTGATTTATATAATTATTATATATGAAAACCACTTGTACTGGCCATAAATACAAAATAAATATCCCTTAACAAGTTATTCCACTTTACTAGATAGACATCCCTGTCCATCAGAGGCTCTGACAATAGCACTAACTTATTTGGTTTAAGAGAAAAAAGAAGATGACAAGCAAAAGAGGTTAAAGACCTGGTAACTTAGACCCACTAAGAGCACACCAAATGACATGTCACCTGAAAGGGCCCGGAATACAAAGCCTGTGAATTCAGCGAACATTTACTGAGCACCTACTTACACTCGACAAACTATTTCTGTAAGAATTCCTCCAGAAAAGACCAACTAAAAAATATTTGCCTTTTAATTCAATTATGTTTCAGTGTAGAGAAAAACATATCTCCAGAGGCTCCTACTTTTAGGTGGCAACGTAAGTACAGAATTTCCTTTCCGAATCTGAATGCCAGTCTTCAAAATACATTTTCAGAGGTCAGGGGCTCAGCTCAATGGTAGAGCTCTTGCCCAGCAAGCATAAGGCCTGGGGTTTAGGCCTCAGTATCAAAAAATTTTAAAAATAAATTAAAAATAGATTTTCAATTAATGTAACTAAAATGCATAAATATTGTTATCACATTGGAATTCACCAAAAAAAAGAGGTCTAAATTAAAAGAACTAACAGTGACTTGAGCTTCCTTTCAGGTCTGTGAGAGAACTGAAAATATATTACAGTAGAATACTGAGAACTCAGGTTTCAGAGTTCTCACCCCAGTCATTAGTGGAAACCCCCATAATTTCGTGGAAGCCAGAAATATTTGTGGTTTTTTGGCGCGAGGTTTGCAAGTAGCCAATCCAAGACTGTTATTCATATCTCCTTGCTGCTGATTGGCTGCCTGCTGCCCTGTAACCCATCTCCGGCGGAAGCACCAGCATCCTACATAGGAACAGGCTGCTGTACGGCATGTGGCTGTCTCGTGTGTGGCTGTCTCGAGTGTTCTGGGTTTTGTTTTTCTTACAGCCCTAAGATCCCTAAGATGCTGCCAAAATGCCCAGCACCTTCTAAGGCTTCTGGCAATGAGCCTAAGCACCAGAAGACGTTTAAGCCACTCCAGGAGTGGGTTGAACTACTCTACATATTTTAATTAAGTTAAATTATTACAGTACAATACAGTATAATATTTTATTAAATTAAACTACATAACTGCTGGAGAGATAGCATATTTAGGGTTTAAACTATAAAAATAGCCATTTATAGGTATTTTTCTGACACTATCTGAAAGTCGCAGTTTTTCAAAATTCACAGATGCCCTATGAATGTAACCCCCACAAATTTTGGGGATCCATTGTATCTTCTTTGTTGTTTGTTTTCTTTCTTTCTTTCTTTTTTTTCCCCTTTTGGGTACCAGGGATCAAACTCATGACACTGCGCTTGCCAGGCAGGCACTGTGCTGCTGAGCTGTATCCCCAGCCCCTGTGTCCTTTATTTAACTTAATGCAGAATTTTATACCAACTAAAACCATTTTTCTTGGTTGGGCGTGGCAGCACATGCCTGTAATTCCAGCACCTGGGAGGCTAAGGCAGGAGGATCGCTGCAAGTTTGAGGCCAGCCTAGGCTATGAACTGCCTGTCTTAAAACACACACACACAAAAATTATTTTCTCATCATCTAAAAGTATCTTAATGATATATAAAATCATTGTAACCAATGTGGTGTGTGTCCCAGTATGTTGGGAACATAGACAAACAAGAAACTTTGAGGTTCAGTACTTGAGATCGACTCCTATTCTGCCATTTACCAATGGTGTGACTTTAGACAAATTACTTAACCTCTCTGAATCTCCAGCGTTGGGTCTGTGCCATGGCCATATGACAGTAACCTTGTAGGGGTGCTGGTACTGGAATGAGGAGAGGGTGAGGTATGTTGAGGACCTAGCTTAGGGCGTGATACAGAGCAGGTACACAGCACATGGTACCACTGTCTGTGAAAGGTGTAGGAATTATTGCTACACTGCTTGTGCTACCAAGGATGCCCACCTAGATGACCTCAGGCCAGCCAGGTCCCGAGAAGGAGGGAAGCATGTTGGGTGGTGTCTGACATCGGAGATTGATGAAGGCCGCTTGCTTGGCTGACTTTGGTATTTGTTAAGCCATTTATTCTCCAGAGTCCTCATTCACTCTCCTGCAGCCTTAGGAATCTGGTCGCAGGGGGGTGAAACACACTGCCTAACCCTGCACAGCTAGAAAATAACAAAGTCGAAATTAAAACTCAGGAATTCTGGTTTGAAATGCAGGCCTGCAACCCAGTGAGACCAGGCCAACTCAGTAGGTCATAAAACCAGGTAAGACCAAGTATTTGCACCCTTGCCAGGCTAGAATTTTCTAGCCTTCTTGTCTTAAGCCTGATCTAGTGCTCAGCTCTTCCAAATGAACCCAGATGTGTGGTCTTTTGTGTAAGGGCTTGCTATATTTAAATGCTGGCCATCAACTCAGTATTTTCATATAGAATATTATCTTTTAATATTTTTGTGCAGGCTAAAAACAAACAAAAAGTAACTTACCAAGTAAAATTTAGTCCCTAAGCAGTCATGTATGCTTTCTGTTTTGTGTTATCTGAAATATTTTTAATACATTTATGCAGCAAATGCTCATCGAGTGCATGCTACGGGCTACAGGCTACGTGCTGAGTCCGTTCCGGGAGGCAGGCATATAGAAAAAGGAGAAGGTCTCTCTTCACTATGCTACACTTGGGTGAGAGAGCGAGGAAAACAGAGAAGACAAAAGGTACTAAACAAATCAAAAGACTCTCCCCAGCTACAAGCTTTCTAAAGGGAGAACAGGGTGGGAGGTCGGGGGTGTCCTCAGTTACCACATGGACGAGGGGGTGAGAGTAACACGCCACGGGCAAAGGTGAGAAACAAACAAGAAAAAGAGTTGAATTACACACTACATCCAAAGTCCCCCAGGCCACGGGGCATGAGGGGCACCACTGACTCCTCGCTAATACCAACTCCATGATGTCACCCACCTCCCAGGATAATTTAGCTCATCCCAGTGTGGAAGGTCAAACCACTGCTATTCTGCAGTCTGCCTCGGTAGGTGGAACCCAGCTTTAATTGTCTAATTGCTACTCTGGCAACGGCTGCCACAGATTCATTTTGGAACTCAGCACAGGTGTGCTCTGTGGCTGATGTTCTATTTTCAAGGACACCGAGAAGGAATCAGGGAGCACGATGTCTTCTGCTTCAAGAGGTAAGATGAAGCTATTTCTTTTCCCCCAATCAACTCATGTTATCTCATTTCAATGTTCCAGAGTGTCTCATCATAAATTAAACTGGGTTGCCAAATCCCTGAGCAACAAAAATGGAGAGATAGTTGGGAGGAGGAGAAGGAAAAGTTTTGGAGCTCATTAAAGAAAAAATGTCTCCATGTCCTTGAAATACAGCCATCACATGAAAGGGCTGTTTGTGATGACAACGAGACGATGACAAGGATGAAAATGATGATGTGGTGAAGAGGATAAAAACCAAAGTCACGATGACGCCATCGATGCCGAAGACACTGATGACCCTGCCTGGTGCTCACATGCCCCACTAACCAAAGCCACAGGGTTCTGGGCCGAGGCAAGTGAGCAGCCCCAGGCCCGCTGTACATTTTTTAAAAACAGCTTTAAAAACTCTATGTGAATTTCTTAAAACAGTTATTGCATTCTTGATTCCAGCCATTAATTCGATTTCAAGAAGAAACTTTTTTTTTTCCTTTTCAAATGCTTGGAAGACAGATGCATGACTTTGCACATGCTTTAATTATTTTAAAGCCAGCACTGAGGAGATGAGCTGGGACTGGCGGTATGCTCTTCTGCAAACTCCACACGGAGTGCAACGGAAATGCCAAGGCAGAGCAGCCTTTTCAAGAAAACATCAGCAAGCAAATCCCAGAGCCTTTGACTACATCACGGTCCCTTTCGGAAGTGAGCACAGGGCACACCTGGCCATCAGCAACTGGGCTTTGTGTTCTCTGGTCGCCTCATGGGTAGAGAGGGCAGAGTGGGGAGAACTTGGCATTAGGTGTCAGTTTAAATGGTCAGGATCTAAGCTCTTGGACACTCGATTTCTTTACAGCTGCCACCCTCCCTGAACACAAGGGGAGATGAGCTAAGATGGCACTGGAAATGCAAAGCAACAATCAAGCCAAAGTGGAGGAGCGCTTATCACTGCCCTCCCCCCTGACCAGACTGTGAGCTACTGTGTGCAAGGCACCAGCTCCTATTTCTTTCTACCTCACTAGACATTATTACCACACAACCATGCCAACCACAGAAGAGGCTTTGTGAGGGTTTTGATTTGCAAAAACTTTTGTTCCTTTACAAAAAAGTTCACCTAAGGCCTCCCTTTTTTGTTTTTTCCTTTAGTGCTGGGGATAGAACTCGGGGCCTTTTCACTGAGCTACATCTTCAGTCCTTTAATTTTTATTTTGACACAGGGTCTTTCTAAGTGGTTACATTACCCAAGCTGGGCTCAAACTTGCAGTCCTCCTGCCTCAACCTCCCAGCATTCTGGAATTATAGGCATGCACCGCCACATTCATTTCCTAAGGTCTTCTGTAGTCGCCTCCATCAATGCATTTAAAATGTGATCTGATTGCCCAAGAAACAGAAAATAGTCTCTCAGTTCTAGAATAGAAATAGTGCTCATTTCATTGAGATCTTTGCATTTATTTTCAAATCTAAGTTTCATAAAAGTCCTTCAAAATAGATATAACTAGTCTCATTTTTGGAGAAAACTAAGGCTCAGAGAGTTCAAATCATTTATTTGGTTTTGCACAAATAAGCAACAGGAGCAAGATGTGACCCTAGATTTCTCCAAAGTTCCCTCATCTTCTTGTAAGTCACACAGAGCTTGGCTGTCTGATGGTAATGGCTATGGATCTAAAGACCATCGTAATTTAAGTAATAACTTGAGAAAAATTCAGTGATTATTTTAAATATGTCTTATGAATGTGTTCCTGTTACCAAAGACATGTGATAATTCTTTTGGACCAGTACTCAAAATTTAAGGCTCAGTCCAATAAGAGCAGTGGGAGACCCTCCCCATTCATTCTTCAGACACTAGCATGTGGCTGGAAGGGCAGGTGGGTGGACAGTTACTGCACGCTGGCAGCCTAAGCTGCCACCATAATTCACCATCCTTGTCTTGCCTCAGTAGGCAGATAGGGAAATCTAGAAAATTCAGCTAGTATCACCCCTTGTGATCCATCCTACTTAAAGCAGGGTTGCAAACCTGAAGATTAATAAACTCCCTCAAATGCAAGCGAGTCTCAGCCATATCCTGCATGCACCAGGTCCAGCAGACAGTCAGGGAACCACGAAACCTTGCTCCTGGTGCACCGGCTGTGGGGCTTTGGACAGCTCCCCTGACCTCTTTGAAGTTCTGTGCATGGAAAGTAACTCTGTCTCTTCTGTATCTCTGGCCTCCATCCTCTAGGGGCTAACTGCATCTCACTGTACTTCAGAACATCTTGCTGGGTGATCCTGTGTGGGTGGATGGTTACCATACCAGTTAGCGTCCACCAGGAATGGCCAGTGGGGCTGTGTGTTCTACTTGGAAGACAAACTCAGGGTGGAAGACTGAGGCTGAATACTCTAAGGAGTCCTCGGTCCAATCCAGAGTCACAGAATCATCTTTGGAAGGTGGAGCCAACAGAAATGTCTGGAAAGCTTTGTAACTTGCATCTTCTGGTGTTTAAGCAATTCCAAGAGCCACTTTCCATGGCAACTATGTCAGAAGGAAAGTAATACAAAGGCTGCCAGTCAGAGGAGGATGCCTGCACACACTATAGATATAATACATAGCTTTACATATGTATATATGTATACGTAAAACTATGTATACCTATGCATACATATAAAATATGTATTATTTGTGCATTAAAACCAACTATGAGTTTTTTAAAAATTCAGTTGCTTTATTTTTGGGTTCCCACATACAGAGATTTTAGGACCGCTACCATTTGTACGTTTTCAGACTTCCCCAAGTGACTCCATTATGCAAGAAGAAGTGTGACCAGTGCCTTCAGGGACCCTCAGGTGCACTGACCACACTGCCACTCAGAGGCACAAACCCCTCCCCTTCTAACAGGTATGACTCGAGGCAGCCAGATGCTCAGGCTAGGGGTTTCCAAAGTGGACTAGGTGACAACACTTTAGTACATCTTCAATTCTTAGCTAAAAGTTAAGAAAGTAAGCTTCAGATGTTTAATACATGTCTCAACACGGAGTCCTCACTCCGCTTTGCTGCCAAACAGTCATGTGGTATGACTCTATGTGGGACGGATGGCACCCGAGAGAAGGGCAAGAGAGTCACAGCACAGGGCCGGGATGCCAAGGGTCAGGTTTTAGTGCACTGTGACTGACATTGGCAAGCTCACCAGGTCATGGATTTGTGGCCGGCTGATGTCACCCGAACTCACTTTTACAAATGACCCAAACAGATTAACACACACACAAAAGAAATTCATAGAGTATGGCTATAATAATGTAAGCACAACTTTCCCCTGATGAGGGCTCTTTGAACGCCTCATTATCAAGTAAGAACAATAATAAGAAATAGTAACCATAATCTGATTTTCAAAAATCAAAATTATCCAGATGACTTTTTAAAGTATGGATTTTACAGACTATTATTAACTACAAACCTTGACTTAGTAGCTGTCATGCTGTGGAATAAAGAGCCCTTATTGTGCATATATATATACTTCGGTTACCTAACTTTAGTTAAATAACATTAGTTCTTCATCTTACAGTTCCAATTTTAGTTTCCATAGTATATAAATCATCAGTAATTTACATAAAGAGCAAGCTTGGTCTACAAATCACTATGTAAATAACGAATACATTTCATGAGCAGTAAGCAATCACATTACCTCTTTCAAAGTTAGCCACCAATCGGTCACATGCAGGTGGCAGCGTGCACAGCTGTGCCATATCCTTGTCTCCCAGAGACCCATCTTGTGACCTTTTCTAAAAATGAGTGGGCTGGGCACCAAAACCGAAGGTGCAGCCAAGGAGTGAAAATCCAGTAGAAAGTAAATGGACTCATAGAAGAAATGGCTGACCGCAGAGTCAAGATTCCAGTTTGAAGTCAGAGGAATTTAATAAAGGCAAAATATTGATGTAAACAGGAAAATGATTGTGACAAAAAGGATGGATGTGTCCTAGAGGAGATGACACAGATGAAAAATTCCAGGTTAAACAGCTTTCAGAGATATTTCATGATATTAAAATGTTGGAACCTGATCTCAACTTTGAAAGGAGTGTGAGGATTTGCAAGTTCCAGAGAACATACTTGCTTTGTGTTACTACTATATGATGAGAGGAGGAAGACAAGTGCAGTTTAAATTACTCTCGACAAGTTTTTTTTTTACAAAGAAATAAAACGTTTTAATTTGTAATGTTTCTAATTTTAAGCTGTAGTGTACTAAATAAATATTAGTTTTACTATTTTCCTTATTTCCCTATGCATGCATAACCAACAGTCAGAGAGTTTTTAATGTTTTTGGGTTTTTTTTTTTTTTCATTTTAAAGGTCACAGGACAATTGTAATTTTCCCACTGTCTATTAAGATTGCTTTGCCAAAATTTGGCTCACATGGTTATTTTTATAACACCCACACTGTCATGCAAAGCAAGCATTACTTGTTTTGGCTAATGATAATGTTATAGATAATTTATTGATAAACAAATATATATGTTCAAACATTTTGCTAATGTTCAAACATTTTGCACTGAGAGGGCACAATTAAAACAATATGGAAACCTCTGGCTCAAAAGATGCCTATTGAAGAATACAGGGCAGCAAAAATGAAATGATCTCACATTCAAGGGGCTAGAAAATCTAAGTCTCACAGTGTTGCTTTCTCATCTTCTACTGAGGGTAAGACTTCGCTGCAACTCTCCTGCCCTGGACCTCTGAAGTCATCCTCACACTCTTGCCCTGGGCTGCGCCCTAGGAGGCAGGCCACCTTATTCCTCAAAAGGCCACCACAGAGAGGTATCACCCATATGTATGTTAGACATGCTGGTTCTTGGGCACCACTGAATCCAAACCTGCCATTAATAAGATCCCCAAGGGATTCTTCATTCTAAAATTTCAGAAGCACTGGAAACACAAAGGCCAAGCAGAAAGAGGGACTTTCTTTGTCCTATCTTCAAGGACTACATCCTGAAATCCATGTTTTGTACAAGGCGCTCATGGAAAAGAAAAGCTTCTACTCCTTATAGGATGCTACCAGGAAGTGAAAAGACAGTCCACAGAATTGGGAGAAAATCTTTGAAAAGCATATCTGATGAAGAGTTTTTACCTAGAATATTTAAAACTTAACATTAAAAAGAAAAATAACTTAAAAATGGGCAAAGGATTGGAATAGACATATCTTTGGAGAAAAAGATACACAATGGCCAATGGGCACATGAAGAAAATATTCAAAATAATTAGCCACCAGGGAAGTGCAAATCATGGCCACAATGAGATACCATGTCACACCCAGTAGGACACTCATAACCACAGCACAGAAAATGACGAGCATTGGAAAGACAAGCCGTACACTGCCGCTGGGGGTGGGAAGAAGCATGCGCACTTCAAAACAGTTTGACAGTTTCTGAAAATGCTGAAATGGAGTGATGACACAACCCACCTATTCCGTTTCTGGGTATATATCCAAGAGAAAACATATGTCCATGCAAAAACCTGTATGTGAACATTTAGAGCAGCATTACTCGAAACAGTTGAAAAGTAGGAATAGCCCAAGTGACTGTCACTACTTGAATTCACAAAATGTGGTATATCTACACAGTGGAAGATTACTCAGTAATGAAAAGGAATGAAGTATCGATACATGCTACTATAGGGGTCCACCTTGAAACCTATGCTAAATAATGAAATTAGCGAGCCAAGCAAGGATTATATATTCTACAATTCCGTTTACATATAATCTCTAGAATAGGCACTACCATAGAACAGAATATAAATGGAGGGCTCCTTAGGAGTAGGGAGGGTGGGCCGAAGAAACAGCTATAACCGCTAATGGGTGGGAGTTTCTTTCTATAGTTGAGAAAAAGGTTCTAGAAATAGTGGTGAAAGTTGCACCATGCTGGGAACATGCCAGAAAGCACTGATTTTAACACTTTATGTACATAGTGGTATGATTTTTTTAATAAAGCAGTTGCAAGAATTGGAGGTATCGAGCCACCTCCATAATTCACTGCCCTGAAGATGGTTGTTGTGATCCAGGTTAGAGCCAGAGCTCAGCTCTGCCCTTGCTGTGTCCTGCTCCCACTTTTGATTCTGCCTGCTGTTAAAAGGGAAATATTTGCATTCTTGAGAAATAATGCGCACAACAATGGGCAGCTGGGTAGTGAGGTCCCTCCGGGCGCAGGGTCATAATTAACACTGCCACCCACTCGGAAGCCGGTCCTCCTCAGCACCTTCGATGCTCTCCACCAAGGAGCCAAGCCACAGGTCTGAGACCCCTCTCAGAGGGGCAGGAGGGCGACAAGGGGAGCCAGTCTTGTTGTGGTCTCTAAATAAGAATAACCCAGCCAAGGGAAGGTGGCTGGGGAGCAAAGGCTGCTAATGTGGTAGGAGTGCCACACTAAATTTCTTTCTCCTCAACTAATTAGATTTTCATTTTAATTAGGCTAACTCCATCTGCCACCCCTTCTTAAATCCATATACTAACAGAACGTGAGATTGCATCTGAATAAATCCAAGCTTTCTGTACAGATGGGTTTGAACAGCAAAAATGTAGCGAAGTTAGAAAGTGAAAGGGGCCTGCCTAATTAATAATTCAATTAGCTGAGCTGCTATGGGTAATTTACATTTCATCTATGATACTTTCTTCGGCCCAAATTAGCCCAGGAGAAAGGAATATGATAGCAAAATGCTAGAAATGACGTTTCCATATTCCCCAGGGATGGCCAGGACACCAGCCACCAGGAAAAGCCAGACAGAAACCTACATGCACAACTCAAAACTCTTAATTCCCTCAGGTAGTTATGCACATGGCTTTGGAGGAGGGAAGAGTCGCGAACATCTAGTTTAACATAAATATGTCTGTTCCCTCTGCACCTTCCAAACCTTAAATGCTGCAGGTTCTTTTTCAACTTCTAGTTAAAAGGAAAAACAAGGTTAATTGTGCCAGTCCTCTTAAAAGATGAGCGCAGAATAGCAAATACGCACACTCGGTACCACGCGAACACAGAACACCTGGCTCTCGTTTTTGAGCAGTGCTCATTTCTCATCAGGCACCGGCGAGCTCGCCTCTGAGTTCTGCAGTTGTGTCCAGTCCCACAGCTGTCCCTTTCATCCTTAGGGTCAGTGTGTCATTTTGACCTCTGCAGGTTCCAAGTGCTGTGGCGGATTTGTGAGCAGCCCCGAGTTCTGGGAGGGTCTATTTGTTTGAGCACTAGGGACAATATCCATAAAGTACAAAACGAAAGGCCATGACCTGTTCTGATGTGCTTCTTTTTCTTTCCTTTTTTCTTCTCGTTTTGTTTTTAGGATGGCTTTAAACTTTCATGGCTCTTCTAAGTTAAGTGAAGATTTTAGAATGAGATTTTAAAAGATTTTAAAATGAGACCCGAAGGGGAAAATACAAGGAACACTCAGCCTCTCCCCACTCCAGCTGGAACGCTCAATGACTTCTTCGACCTGCTGTGTCTGGGCCAACCACCCCCATCCCTTCCAACTCTTCCCGAGAACTGACTGCATCTCAGTCTGTTCTCTCTGGGCCCTGCCAGAAGGGAGCACTCCTGTGTGCCTGGGACCACCCACAGACTGCAGGCTCTGTTTGGACAGGAGGGCCCAACTGCAAAGAGGGAACATCTTGCCTGTTTCCAAGAGGGGGTGAGTCACCTTGGTTCAAGCAGTCAGCTTGCTGTAGCAGTGATGCACAGAAAGCTCGCCAGGACTACCTTACAAGGCCAGAGTCTGCTGGCATCTAGACCAGAGGTGTCTGTCCCGTACTTGTCTGACCAGAGCACAGCTGCCTACTGAGTTTCAGACAGTTTTATACAGACAGATTTCCAGGGCCCACTCCCAGAGGTGTTGATACTGAAGCCACCGCCTGGCACCTGAAAATCTGCATTCTGTAAGTGTCCGGGTAGGAGAGATATATAGCCAGGCCTGGACCCAGGGAACTAAAGGGAAGCCCTTCAAGGAACAAGAAGAGGTGGACACACAGGACAAGACATGTCTCTCAACACCAGTATCATGGGACTCATTCTGGGCGCCCTTTGAAAGAAGACCTGCATCTGGGGGACATTGAGTTGGACAGAAGGATAGGATTTTTAAAAAGTGAAATCTTTGGAAACAAGCAGAGCTGGTTCCTAGTTCTTCTGACATGGACAGACCGAAGTGCCAGTTCCTCCTCTTTACTTGGGAGCTGCGGAATCTTGGACAAGCCCGAACCTCTGTGTCCTCCAACGACAACTACGGAAAGTGAGGCCAAGGACGACAAGGGCGATCACGGTTGCTGCTCTAACCTTGCAGGCCTCTGCTAGCTGGGATGTTGTGTTATAGCAGATGCGTCACGTGATATGCTTAGCATGCTGCCTCACACATTGTGAAGGGAAGCTACTGTCAGTGCTTTATGGCCTTATGTGGCGAGAAAGGTGACTGTGCCCACTTTCTCTTTACAGAGGACCAGAAAGCTTCACTGGTCTCCAGCCAGCAGCTTCAGGGTCGCACACCCACTCCGGGCCTGCCCTTGACCTAGTTTCTGACACTACCCTGCGACATGCATGTTTAGGGTCTGGCATGAAAGGCCCTGGTTAAAATGAAACTATCCTTGTGAAACAGAACACTAGACTTTGGATATAATACTTCAGAGGTAATTTATTTTTCTAGTCAATTATTTAGCAGGATCCGAAAGAGTTTAGGATAAAAAAAGAAGTCAAGGGAAAGCAGAAGTCAAGAGTGTAAAGCAAGGTAAAATTTGCATATCTTTTCAGGCTGAGGCTCTTCACCTCGAAATCACAGACGCCACAGGACTACTGTGCCACGCACTCGCTCTCTCCCCACAACTCCCACGTGGGCAGGTGCGCACATAAAACTTCACTGCAGGGGTTTCGTTCATGGAAGGCCACTAGGGAATGCCCAGGGCAGATGGCTTCTGCGTATAAAAACCATCATTTAGGTCGGGGGTTGGCAGGCACTCTCTGTAAAAAGCTAGAAAGTAAATATTTTGGACCTTGTGGGTCCTGCAGTCTCTGTCACAACTATGTCACCTCGCCACCAAAACACAAAAGCAGCAACAGACGACGACTACATGAATAAGATAGCCGTGATTAAACAATAATGTAGCTGTGTTCTTGTGTTAGTCAGCTTTCTGTTGCCATGAAAAAAAATCTGAGAAAATCAACTTAGAGAGGCTTACATTTATTTTGTCTCAGGGTTTCAGAGATTTCAGTCCATGGTCACTACAGTGAGGCAGAACATCCCTACAGAAACACATAGTTGAGGAATCTGCTCCCCTCATGGAGGCTAGGACACAAAGAAGCGGGACTCCTCCAAGGCCACGCCACCAGGGACCCACTACCTGTGACCAGGCCCTATCCCCAAAGTTCCTATCACCACCTAGTAGCCCATTAAATTATGAACTCGTGAGTGGATTAATGCACTCAAGAGGTCAGCACACTCTTGACTCACTTACTGCCCAGAGGCCCTGCCTCTGAACACTGCTGGGCTGGGGACTATGCCCTGGACACATGCTTGTCTGGGACTGCTAAGACCCAACCCTAGCAATTCCAACACTGTGTGGAAAAGGTGGCAGTGGGCTGAATCTGGCCCAGCCTGTCGTGTGCTGACCCTTGCTTCAGAGTTTTGGCCTGGTCCAGCGCGTCAGCATCCACTCAGAGTGTGTGTGGGGCCTGAGCTGTCCGTGCAGTGAGCAAACACGTAAGAGTGCCTTCTGCCCCAGAAACCTCCTCCAAAGCTTAGCATTCTCATGTGCAAAACCAAGGCAGTCCCAGGAAGTTCTTTCTAACTCGAATCCAGCACTGGTCCCATCTCAGAGCATACACTGTTGGCTGTGTGCATCAAACCCCTCCTGTGTGAAGGGCCCTTTCTGAAGAGGAACACTGCACCCTGGAAAATGAGCTCCACATACATTCATGGGATTGGGATGAAAGTGACTCACCAGTAGTGTTGGTTCATTTCACACAGGTCTTGTAGAGGACGGAAAAAGAAAAACCAGACTGCAAACTCAAAGCAGGCCCAGGTTGTCCCAAATAATTACACGAATTCCCTAAGTGAAACTGCCATAGGTTTGAAAATGGCCCTATTAGTTTTGACAAATTTCATCAGAAAATGCTGCGTCTTTACATGCAACATGATTAAAACATAATCCACAGACAGCAGGAAGAGAACAGCCACTCCATTTCCCCCTGGGGTCATGTTTTTTTAAAGAACCTTTTAAATAATATACATGGCTGTAATCAGACACGACCCAGAGCTAGATGTGACACTATTAACTGTAGCAAAGAGCCCATTCCTTGTCCCCTGTCTGCTGGAATCGCCCTGTCCACACACAGGATGGACATGTGGGCTGATAATGAAGCCTGTTTAATGCTGACAGCAGCTTTCCTCCCGAGCCCTTGCCGCAGGCTCATCTGCGTGTCCTCAGCTCCGACTCACTCTCAGAGAGGCCTGTGAGTGGGCTGTGTCTGAGGTCACCCTGCCAACCAGACAGAAAGACAAAAGTCACTTGATTCAAAAACCGTTTGTACTTTTCAGCCCAACTCCCAAGTCTCCTTCTTCATTTCCTGAGGAATCTCTTCCCAACGGAAACTCGCTTCCTGTTGACACGGGTCGGGGAGGGAGGCTGGTTTCCATCCGGACAAAACTGTTAGCTCGGGCACAGTAACTGGAGGAAAAGGAGTCCGAACCCCCAAACCACACAGGACAGGACAAGCATGTTCAGCAGTCAGTTCAGTCTGTAACTCGGACTTCCCAGTCCTCAGGGCCACACCATACAATTCCGAGTTGACCTCCGCCACTAATCTCACAACTGGCTGCTCTTGAGTTTACTCAATTTAAAGGAGCTTCAGAGTGAACAGGGAAGTTTTCATGGCACCCCCAGATGTGTGGAGCGATGCAACCTTTAGGGACAATTTTAATTTACAAGGTCAGTGCCCTCTTACCTGAAAAGATGCATTTGTCTCTACTGTGAGCATTGATTTATTCACTTGCTGACATTGCCTAACAACGTTGGAGGAAGCAAGCCTCACATTAGAGAAAGGAGAGACATTCTTTTTTCTGAATTAAAACAAACCAAAATGTTCCACCACAGTCTTTCTCTAGAGGTGCGTCTGAGTGCTGTCCCTGAGTCCTCCACGGGTGCAGGTACTGTGGGCCTGGACACTTCACACCAGGATAGGAGCTTGGCCCTGCAGGGGAAGCTGTGTTTGGCTTTGTCCTGCAAGATCCGACAGAGTCTCCTAATTAGGAAGGCGCCTGGAGAACATCAAGAGGTCAAATATTTCCTAGCTGTGCAGAAGCCCGGCTTGCTAATGTGCTCTCCTTGTGTGTAGGTGAGTCACTTCCAAACACGGCCAGAAGCACCAGCTGCTGAGCTGACACGTGGCACCAGCCTTAGGAGCCCGTGCCTCCTTCCCCAGCGCAGGTAACCCTGGGTCACAGCCCACTTGGGGCTATGTGTGGCCCCAGGGCAGGAGTCCTGCTCCAGGTGGGGGTAGCTTCGGCACTGCCAAGTCAGAAAGCCCAAGCTCTTCTGAAAAGCTGATGCATGAGACCAGGTGGCCAGCCAAGGTCGTCATCTGGAAGAACGCTGGGAATCAGGATATGACACTGGCACCGGAATGCCAGTTGCCGGTCTCCTTGGTTCCAAAGTCTTATCCCGTCACCCACAACCTGCTCCTTTTCTCTCTCTGCTTCTCTTCCCTCCCTCCTCCCCACCCCACCCTCCACCTTTCCATCGACCCTGTGAGTGCCTTTGGATAAAGCAACACAGCCTTTCCTTTCTTGCTCTTTAATCTGTCGCTAATTGGGATCAGTACTTTCCAGTTACATAAAGAGTGCCTGTGTGGCTTTGTAACATATGCTGACAAATCATCTGGCAAACATGTTCTTTTGTTGCAGCAAACGGCACTGTGGAGGACCGTAGCACTGGCAACCAAATATGTATGCTCATAATGAAGCCACAGAGATAAGAAATCCATCTCCACGCCGGCAGAGCTCTAGGGAGCCAAAGTCATATTAAAAATGAAAATAGCGATCTATTATATAGGAGGGATGGCTCTCAGAATGGTTTCCAGATGGATCCAGGAGGCTGAGGGAGAACTGTACAAGGTTCACAGGGACAGCACTGTTCAGCCACAAACAATTCACTTTGGAGGACCCTGCCCCAGCCTTATGCATGTAATTAAGATTTCAGAGTGGTCCCTAAAGCCAGACAGGGCACCAGATTAGATGATGGTAAAGAATTAAAACCACTGCTAGCTGAGAAGATGGAGGTTTCACTTATCAACTCAACGAAGATAGCTGAGCACCTACTATGTGCCAGGCACTGTCCTAGGTCTATGGAGTACACCACTGCATGAAGCAAACGTTCCTGCAGCCCAGACGGCCCAACATGGCTGCTGGAGAGCAAACCTGAGCAAGCTTGGTGGTGGATGAGAATGAGAGGACCCCAGGGTGAGGGTCAGGGATGGGCTGCAGTCAGCAGTGATCACGGCCACTGAAGGACTGTGCTCCTGGACCGAAGGAAATGTGGGAGTCCTGCAGGGGTGTGACTAGAGTCCTGACTGTGACAGTGGAGATGGTGGGCCAGGGTCAGAAGGCACATGCATTCCCATGTAGAGCCAGCAGATGAGCAAGAGGTATGACAGAGAGGAAAGTCAAGGATGAGCTCAGCCTGGGGCCTGAGAACAATGGGATGAGTAGAATTCTCACCACTGGCCACAGCTGGAATGCAATTGAAAGAGAAAACCAAGAGCCCAACTCAGGACAAGTTAAGCTTGAGATGTCTGCAGCCTCCCAGGAGGAGTCACAGAGA
>RJWT010012942.1:0-22089 GCA_004365215.1 Cuniculus paca | reverse complement strand
CTGGCTTAGTCAAGGGCCTTGCATCTGGGAGGGGCTCCATTCACACTTATTAAATTAATTATTGAGTGAATGTGGCTATCAAGTCAATCCCTGCTAGGGTCTAAGAAGTGAGGTGTAGTAAGGAGAAAGCAGAACTGGAAGCCAAGAAGTCCAGCATCCTTTTCAGCTTCTGCCATGAACTATGAACTTGTCAGTATGCACCATGCACCTCACTCCTTCCTTGGTCAAGTGTGCTAGCTCCTGGAGCCCCTTTCACACTGACATTCATTGGATTTTGGGAGGGAATAGACATATAGGAGAGAATATGGGCTTTGCTGATATTTGTTATGGCTTTATGTTCTAGTTTTAGCACTAATTTGGTGACCTTGGAAATGCAAAATTCAACAGCTCAGATGGAAAGATGGATATGAACAAATTTGGCTTTACAAATTGCCTACCTATTCTCTTCTTCCTGGTTTCTGGATAGTTCTTCTGATACCACTACTCTGGAGAAATAAGTACAGGATTCTGTCAAGTTACATCTCCTTTCTAACCTGCCAGGACCTCAATTTAAATATGATCATGCATAGAACGTTTATCTGAGATGTTTTCCTTTTTGTAGACATGATTTGGTGGGGACATAGCTCTCCATGCAGGTGATCAAAATGCTGTTTGATGTTCCTATTTAGTCCTTAGATGCTGGCCTTATTAGGCCAACTTAAAATCCCATCAAAGCCTCACAAGAAGGGCCATTGGTCACTGAGATCAAATATTTTATCAAAGCCCTCACCACATGCCTAATGTGTGCAGACAAAAAATAGATACAAAGCATGGGGGAACTTGAGATTAAGGAAACACACTCAGAATCTGTGGCTCAGAAACCAGTATAAAGCAAATCAATGAAGAGAATTTTGGCCTCAGAGTCAGAAGAATAGAATTCTTTAAGCTTAACTGTTTATACGATAGTGGTTCAAAACAGTCTTTTGAGTCAAAATGCCTAGATCAAATCCTGGCTCTGCCCTTGTCTGGCTGGGTTACCACACAGTTTAATTAGTATATATAACACAATCAGATCAGTGTTCGACGAAGACAGTAAATGTTAGCGAATGCTGTTACTATTATTGGTATTGTTATTATAAACTATATGATTGTGAATAATTCAATTCTATCTTTGTGTTAATGATGTCTTTGTTCATAAAATGAAGGTAATATATTCTATTTTCAGACTATGTTCCTTCACCTTCCCTACTCATTTTATTCATTTATTTATTCATTCATTTTATTTATTATCTTGGGGTCTCACCTAAGTCTTCATTTGAAGAAAGGAAAAAATCAAGTTGCAAATCACTAGGTCTTCACTAGGTTGAAGGCCCATCCTTAATTCTGAGTGAAAAATATGTAAGGACTGTATATAAACAGAAAGTGTTTGCAGAAAACCTGCTACAAGCCTGGGAAGATTTCTTGGAAGAATTGAGGTAGAAAGTTAAAATAAGGTGTTTCTACTGGTAGATAAATCTGCAAGCAAAGCTACTACTCCAAAAGAGTTGGGGGTGTGGAGTATCAATTTTAGGGAGAACCAGAACTAGTAGGAGAAAACAGTTCAAGGCCCAAATCACAAGTGTCCTTGGGTAATGGAGAGTGAAAGGGTCAGCACAGGGCTTCCAGTATAATGGTCCCAGGTGGAAGTCAGACCAAAGTGTGGAACAACGAGTGGCAAAGGAAACCATTACTGCATCCTCTTTCTAGCATGGACCTGAAAAGAGTGTCCAGATCTTGTCCATTGGCACATGTGTTATTGTCTGTGGCAACTACAGTTAGCAATTGGCCAACTACCCACTCCCCCTTCTTCCTGTGCAATAGAAATCTCAACTTTTTAACTGGGCACATTGCTGATTGAATTACAGAAAACATTTCTAGCCCCTGTTGGTTAAAGACTTCTGGTAAAGAAGTTTTAGAGGCATATGGAGAGCTCATAGGGCCATTTTGACTTCATGTCCCTATTTTTTCCCTTCTTCTTAGTTGGATGCCTTGGAGCTGTAGTGACCATGTTGGCCGACGAAGTCACCTTGGAGATGGAATACATACGAATAGGGATGGCAGAATGGAAAAGCCAAAGAGCTTGAGTCCTGGGGACAACTCAGAGCCACTGTACCAGCCCTGTACTGCTCTCTTCCAGAAATTTCAAGTGTGAGAAACACATGTTTACCATGTTTCGGCCACTTGATATTCCTGGGCCTTATTTTGAGCCATGGAATTACCTGGTTGGGTTGGGCTGGCTGGAGCCCAGGGGTTCCTTGACTGCTTCGCTTGGCAGAGCTTCTCCCATGATCCCACTGCTCCTGTGCACCGAACTGTCTCAGTGTGTGTGCATGAGCAGAAATCCAAAGCCAAAGTAATTTTCAAATCCGTCAGCTCTGCTCTCCTGTGGACCTCTGCTTCCCACTGCCTTCTCATTTCCACCAGAGGCAGCTGGTGATTAACTTTTTCTTTCCTTTTTCCCTTTTCTGAAATTGTTTGCTATAGCAAACAGCCATGTCCACTGCCCAGAATATTATCATGCTAACATTTTGCTGAATTTAATTTTTGTTTTAATTAAAGAAATAAAACATTATAGGAACAATTGAATCTTCTTTATATTCTCCTTGAGTCTCTTTTACTCCTTTTGAAAAATCATTTTTGGGGAGATTGTGTTCTGTATATTTTTGTGCTTTTATTCTGCATATGCTTAAAACCATAAGTAGTTGATAACAATATTTTTTGTGTTTTAATAAGTGTGCAAATGGTACATTAATATGGTTTGATTTCTTACAATCAGTTTAGGTTTTCAAAGACCATCCTTTTTGATATATGTGTCCAGTTTACTAAACCTCATTTCTACTTTTCCTTTGCCCTGTGGATGGTTATTTAGATTTCCAATTTTTGCTATTGCAAATAATGCAATTTAAAAATAAATCCATATGTTAGAGGAGCATTTACCTAGGGTAAGTATTTTGACATAAAACAAGGTGTCCCATGATACATGCATCTTCACTGTTACAAGATATTTCTGAATTACTCTGTAAGGGGCTCAATGTAATTTATATTCCCTTCAGGGTGACGGAATCCATTACTCACACAAACTTTGCATTCTTGGACCTTTTAATTTTTGTCAGTGGGGTAGGTTGAGATAGCATCTCGTGGCTTTAATTGGAATTTCCCTGATTATGAGTAAGGTGGGGCAATTTTTCAGATCTTTGTAAGCTGTCTTGATTTCTATTTCTGTGGACTGCTTATTTTTATATTTTGCATGTTTTTGTATTGGGTCTTGTATCTTTTACATATCATAGTTTCTCTCTCATTCCCATGTATTTAGATATTACTGTTTTGTTTGTTGAAAACAATGCAAACTCATCCTTCAAATCTCGCTTATCTTTCAGCTTTTTTCATGGTGTCTCTGGCCATATAGAAATCTGAAATTTTAATGTAATTCGTTCACCTTTTCTATTTGTGTTTTATGAATCTTAAGAAATATTTTCCTGAACAGATATTAAATATACTTTCTTGAACTTTTTTCTAATATTTTAAAAACTTAATGATTTTTTAAAAAAAAACTTTAGGTTTTAAACATTTTGGAATTTATTCACTATATGTGTGTGTATATATATATATATGTATATATATATATATATATATATATGTATATGTATATATATTTGGCATGGGGATCAAACTCACAACCTTGTGCTTCCCAAGCAAGCACTTGAACCGCTGAACTAAATCCCTGGCCCCTTATTCAGGATATTTTGTTATTTTGTGCATGAAATAGAGCACTAATGTTAATTATCTGATACAAAGAACCAATATTTTGTGACACTGTATATCAAACACCCAGTAATTGATGTACTTATTTGTAATCACCCCATCATGTACCAAAAATGCATGGGTCTCTTTCTGGACTTTCTGGTTTATTCCATTGGTCTTTGTGTGTCAACACCTCTATCATAGCATTGTATCTTGTATTTTAATGTCTGTGGTTTACATTTATCTCCCTTGCATTCTATCTCAAAATTCTTTTGACTGCTTTTGATCCTTTTTATATGAATTATGGCTCATCTTTTAATAAATCACTTACTTCATACCTCCTTCAGGGAAGACTTCCCCCATCCCATCCTTTGCAAAGATTATTGCCCTCACGGATCTAGGTTCTAGCCCTGACTCTGCTGTCAAATGGCCATCGATTCTTGGGTTACTACTCTAACCTTTCAGAGTAATAGTTTCCTTTACTGCCAAATCTATTTTGCCTCTTTCAGGGTGGCTGAGCTGATCAGATTCAATCAGAGTGTGAGAATTCTTTAAAATGTTCAAAATCATACTCTCAGGATGACCTGAGATAATGTGAAATTTGGACTGTCTGTCCCCAGATTTCTCTACCTCTCCTGATGCTTCTTTTCCTCAAACTTCCAGTGCTGACATACAAAGGTGTGCTGTCAGGAAGAAAGGATGGGTTACAAGCAACTTGGACTTACTTATAAGGCTTGCATTCCATTTCACAGTCTTATTTGGTAACTTTAGGTAAGGTGTTCAAATTTTTGAATTTCAATTTCTTCATCTTTATACAGGACATAATAATTCTTTGCCCTAAATAGTGTTGTGGAATTCAAAAGAAATAATGTGAATAAACATGCTTGGAAAATGTGAGGCCTTGTAAGAATCATGGGCTTGCTGACATTTACATGAGGAAAATGACTTGCAGAAGACAGTGATGTTAAATGTGTGAAAGGGACTTTATCTTCATCGTCTAAATAAAGGAATGTAGGAGAACAAAATCCATTTTATCTCCAAGTATGGCTGACCCAGTGAAGTGTCTGCACATTTTTATAGAAGATGTAGAAATTCTTTTTCTTAAAGACCATTTCCTTTAGGCTCTGCAGTCTTGATGTGTGGAGAGGTAGAAGTGGGTGAGCAGTTCATGATGCCTGTCTAGACAAAGCAGCAGAAGTAGCCTTATGCAGATGCTGGGCTCTGGGCTGACCAGAGAGAGTGAGGACTTTGGGAGTGCAGATGTGGGAACAAATTTGTTTTGGGCCCTTCTTGCTGACTGCAGACCAGCAGGGTTGATCTCAAAGTGTGATCCATCATTTGAATGTTGCAGCCACCATTCAGTTACAATGACTACTGAGGTCACCTCTGATGTCATGTGAAAGTACCTCCCCTGGAGTGAGCATATGGCTCTACCCTGCATCTTTCTAACCCTTGCTAGTCACACAACTGGAGTATGTCTGGCCCCTGTGCAAGGATCTGACTTGGGCTTGCGCCAAATGCCATTCATGGACCAGATAATACAACACTATAGCCCACTCACTTAATCTAATACAAAAGGTGCTTTTCCTTGGTAATTAAGTTCTTGTCCTTTCCTTAATTCTACTGAATAAGATTTCTTATCTGTTCTTTAGCCACCTCCAAGGCTAAACCTGGGCTGCATTCTTTTAACCACCAGTACCTACTAGAAGGTGTTGGAGTTCTTCTAAGCCATTATCACAACTGCCGACCCCACCTTCTGCCTCCTTTAGTGGCCCCTGTGGATTGAACAAAACCCCTGGATTTCTGACTTGGGTTTGAATTCGTGTCCCTAGAATTCACAATCTGCTTGTTTTTAACTCTGGAGTTCCCACCACTTCTGGCCCAATCTCATTCTCCTACTCCATCTTATTCCTGCTTATTCTTGCTCCCATATTCATGGAAACTCAAGAATTTTTATACTTTCTCTAGCATCTTGCTCATTGAGCCTTACACTGTAGATGAACCACCTGACTCTTCATGATGATTTTTCAATTCTGAGCCTAGGACAAGACTTTGAGATCAATCAATCAAGTTTCATTCCATATAGACTATAGCTGATGCTATTTATTTTTTTCACATGCAAACATAAAGCTTAGAAATAGGTGCTCTAGTTGTAGTTGTGGTTGTTTGCTTGAGTTCCCTTTCAAGAATGGAGGACATGTTATCCTAGTTATTGGGAGTTATTCTTGGCAAGAAGAAAGTGGACTTGGTTACTTTTTTTTGTTATGCTGAGAATAGTTTGTTGAAAGTCATAGGTACCAATATGAGGCACGGGATCAACGGTGTCAGTGTTCTGGCTATTGGTGAAAGTTAACTCAGCACCCCAATAGGGAATTCCCCCATTTTTAATATTTAAAAAAATGTTCTTAGCCTAAATTTTGTTAGAAGAAAATATAGTAAAATGTCATTGTCATTGAAGTACTTGTAAACCCACTAAACACAACTGTTACGAAAGAAAGATGTGGGACTAAAATGGGATAAAAGTGCTATTTCATTTGGCTCCTTTGCCCTCCTATCCTAGTGGATAGCCAACACCACTGCCATTTCATTAACTGCTCTGAGTTAAGAAAAGTGGAGCCAACCATAAAATATAATGGCAACAGCACAGTTATGATAAAGAGTCTCTGCTATACTTATCTAGCATGGAATGATTTTCAAGGCACTTTGTAACCTCTCATTTGAGCCCCAAGTTCTCAGTATTTGCATAAGAAAATGGAAGAAAGAGTTGAGTTTTATGTACTTGCTTTACAGATGAGGAAAACACAGCCTTGTCTGAATCTAAATTCTCTTGTCGTCACAGCAGTTAATCTCTGGGCTGAGGCCAGCAACTGGTTTCTACATCAAGGTCTATGTCTATGACAGCTCCTTGCTTCTAGAAGTTCAAGCCACCCAACACAGGGTCAAACACTATCTCCAAATACTATCTCCAACCTAGGGCTAAAACAGTTATTTTATGCATTGAGTAAAAAAAATAAAGTCATGGGAATTTTGTTCATTAAAATTAGTTCAGAAAAAAAGTAGAATAGAGGGGGAAAAAGACTGTAACAAATCTAGAAGTGGATTCCCAACTGTGACCTGTCTACTAGGATTTGTCATGCTGGCTGCCATAGTCTCCAAAAAAATCAGTGTATGAGTATGTGTGTGTGCATGTGCATGTGTGTGTGTTTGCTTTCCTTTTTCTCCTTTTTTCTGGGACCCTATTTATGTTTTTTTGGAGAAATTTCTAGGAGCTTTCTACAAAATACCTTCTGTAAAGCCACATCAGGAACATCAATGCTACTCGCACCTCCCCACTGAGGAAGTTTGAAAGATGGCATCTTGAGAACTCAATGTGTTCTGCTAACCTCCAGCACTAGTAAATTGTCACAGTGGAGAACACTTTCAGTCTTTGGAGCCTTGCTACCAGTGACTCATTGCTTTAATCATGAGGACGTGTTGTTGGCATTAGAAGTTACAGCAGTAGGGTAGAATGATTCACAGGAATGAGCCATCAATAAGTCAATTTTCCCTGCTCTATGATTGTTGTATGAATTCCTCTTAAGAATTTCCCCAGCAAGAACTTATTTAAGACTATGATTTTTCCTAATAACCCAAATTGTACACCCTCCTATCACGTGGGGAAAAATGTTGGGAAGGAACCACCATCAAAGGACCTCGTGGCTTCTTGCATCAGTGAGAGGCTCAAATGACCAACTTTCACCCATGGGATAGGAGACTAAGTTAAGTAGGAAGTAGCGAACCATCTCCTTTTTCTCCTTTCTAGTCTAGAGCTGGATGCAGAGGATCTATCATGAAATAAAGAGGCGCCAGAAAATGGTGAAGCTACAGATAAGATCCATGTGGGTTTCTGAATCATCACTTGGAAAGACACCCATTTGGACCTTATGCAAGGGAAGAATGAACCATTTTGTTAAACTCCAGAGGTTTGGCAGTTGTTTTTTGTAGCTATTGTACTATAGATTTCAAAGGAAAGAGACACAGTAGTATTTCAGACCTGGCTCTAATCGCCTGCCTTAGTCTGGATGACTATTGCTTTCCTACCTCACCCACACCAGTTTGCCCTCTGAGCAGTTTCTCTAAACTCCGTGTAGGTACACAGCAGCTGCCCTGCTTGTCAAACAACCAATAAATCTGTGCTTGGCACTAAAGTAGTTTTCATCAGAAAGTGACCTTAAGATAACATTTACATTGCTGAAGAAGTTATTCCAAATCTGAACCAGTAGTATCCCAACTCGGGCCCTCCTGGTGGCTTGAGGCAGGAAAGTTAATGAAGTGTGGAGATTATTAATGACTCTATCTTCTCTCTCACCCATCCCCTCTCCTTTTTCAAACTTGCAATTATGTTCAGCAATGTTAGATCTGTTCATCTATTTTTGACATATAAATAGAACCTATCCCTTTGGAATTTGCAGAGGAAATGTCCACGTGATTATGTTAGCTCATGTCTAGAAGCAACCAGAATTGAGCTGGGAAGACATGGAATTGAGAAGAAAAACAGCATAAAACCTACCTTTCTCAGGTCAATCACAGTTCCCAAGTGACCATAGAGGGAAAAATAATCTTAGTTTTTCATGGCTGTAGTAGTTGTTTTAGAAGACACAAGCACAGCAACAAGTAGCAGAATGTACTCACAATTTTCTTGATCACAGTGAACTTCTGTTTAGCTGACTTCAAGTAACAAGCAAGCAAAAGTCCTGTAATGATATAGATCAGAAAAATTGGGGCTTAAAAAATTTAGTAACATTTACTCTTTTTAAAATAATGAAGAATACTTCTTTTTAGAAAAAAATGAAAAATTCCACAAATTAAGAAATAGGACATACAATTCATCTCTTATCCTGTCATCCAGATATAACCACTATCAACTCATGAACACTTAGACTGTTTTGTAACTATTAATGCATAGGTAGATATATATATATGATCTATAATATGTAATAATGTTATTATATATTATTGCTATTAATTTACAAAACAGGGAGCATATTGCACATACTGTTTTGTGATCTGCTTCTGTTTCACTGACTAACATATCATGAATCTTCTGTAAGTGAAAAGCTTCGGACACGTGCAGACAATTCTAAGATGGTTCACTATGATCCTTGACCCCTCCTCAGCTCATCATTGTGTACAAATCACTCCCTTGAGTGTGGGCTGGATCTCTTTCTGACTTTTTCTTTTTTTTGGTACCGGGTATTGAATTCATGGCCTCACACTTACAAGGCAGGCACTGTACCACTGAACTCTATCCCCGGTCCCTCTGACTTACTTCTGACCAATAGAATAAGTTGAGTGTTGAGCTTTCATGTTTGAGATTAGGAGATGAGAAGACTCTGTCGGGTGGCTTGCGCACCCCCTTGATTTCTGGCTTGCTTGTTGTGATGAAGTCAACATTCATATTATAACCTGTCCTACAGAAATCCCATTTGGGAAGGAAGTGAAAGAAACTTCTGACGCCAGCGAGGGAGGAACCGAATCCTGCCAAGCACCACTTGAGTAGGCTTGAAAGCAGATCCTCTCTTTCAAGTCAGGTTTCAAGTTAACCTGGAGACAACTGTGGTCCTTGTAAATTCCTTCATTGTAGTCTTGTGAGACAATCAAACCTGCACTTGGATCCCTGACCGGCATAAAGTGTCAGACAATGTTTGTGCTTTAAATTGTTGTTTTTTAGGATAATGGAGTTATAGGTAACTAGTATAAACCATGCAGTTTTTTTTTACTAGCTGCTTAATATTCCCAATGTAAGGCTGTATTGTAATTTAGTCAATCTTTTATTGTTGCACATTTTGACTATGTATTTTATTTGTTTTCCTATTATAAACATTGCTTCAATGAACACTGTAGGTATCGTGCTACATATTCTTTATTCTAAAATAAACTTCTCAAAGTGGAGTAGCTGTATTTCAAAGGGTGTGCACCTTTTAAGGCCTTTGATATGTTGGTTCTCAATCACTTTATGGTAGGATTGTACTCATTTATATTCCTGCTTGCTGTAGCTTGGAGCATGGTTTTGGTTAATCCCAACCATTCCTTTTTGAGTTGTGTCTTCAGGCAAACCAGTTAGGAACCAAAACCAAAAGTAAAAATAAGAGTGAAAACAAAGGTTGAATCTTGAAATATACTTGACAACTTGATGTTAAGCTGTTTACTCAAAGTACCAGTTTTTGAAATCATCCCATTGAATTCAACCACCCTGAAATTGTTATTCTTATCTTTCAGTGGGCCCTGAAGTCTGAAACTATGATGAAGCTTATAGTCTCTAAGAACAATGGTAGGGATAGCAACAATACTGAATACAAAGTCAACATAACAAAAGGACATTTTGAAAATCTTAAGTACATTTCAGTTATAAAAAAGGTTGTCAATAAATCTAAATTACTGACACTGGATAGACTGAATTCAATGGATATTCTTTTGGCATCATTTTGAGTACATAGATATTACTGCTATTTCTAAACTCAACCCTCATTGTTGGGGAGGAATAAATATTTTAATGAATGCTATATTTTTAAACAGGCTCTGAACTTTGCGGTTGGTTTAAGCTAAGGGTGCAATTTCAGGCATCTAAATAAGTAAATAAATGAGGAAGAAAATCCATGTTAATTGCAGTAATTTGCGGTACTTTCAAATTCTTAATTAAGAAATAAAATAGGATTCATTAGCCATGCCCATTGTAGATGGCACACATAGATCACCATTATGACCAGTCACATGGACCCGAAGTCATTGCCATAAATGAAATAACAGTGAGAAATCATTGGTGTATTACTAGCCAGAAAGTGTAGGCATAAAGGGAGGAGAGAGAGCATCACAAAATGCCTATCCTCCACAAGGGTTCCTCTGCCTGCCCTGGAGATTGTGTTATTCTAAAACCTGTCTCCTGACCCTGGATTCCTATTCTTTTCCCCTAATCTTTGGGCTAGTTTGTTTCGTTAGGTACCCCACAAAATTTCTGAGTCTGGCTGGCAACGCTACTAGTGCCTGAATCTTTGGCTTTTCCTTAGCATCTTCCCTAGTGGTTTGGGTGCCTGGACTTCAATTTCTGCCTACCTCATTCTCTTTGGGAGTCTCAATGTTCCCCTACAAAGGAGTGTAGAAGAGAACTTTGGTTATAACCAGATGCATTCTGACTCATACTGCATTTTGAAAGTTAAGCATTATATTCAACTAGGGAGAAAATATAATTTAAAAATAATTTTTGACTAGAACATATGTTTAACTGAACAGGACATCAGATACTAACTGGAACTGTTCCTGGAAAATCAGAATGCTAGGAGCCCTCATGGAAATCCATATAGACTCTCAGGGAAGGGGTAGGGATGGAGTGATCACAGGTGTTCAGGTGTGTTTAAGAGGGAGGTGAAGCATAGGAGCGCTATTGATGTGTATGTGCAAGGAAGAACACTATTGTATCCTGCATCAATGGCTGAGATGAGTGGTAGTTACTGGGATTCTGGTAAGACCACTAATGCAGAATGTGGGCAGGCATCTACTGGGTTCTCCTTTTCTTGCTGTCCTACCCATTGTATTATTGATGTCCAGGCAGGATGCTCTATTAATGAGAAAAGCATGTGCAGGTGTGGGCAGGCGACTGCCACCACCTCAGTAGTGAGAAGTGTATAGAGAATGAGCAATTTGGAGAAATCTGAATGACTCAAGATGAAGAAAGAAAATCACCCACTGTTTTGTGTGTGTGTGTTTTGGTTTTTATCTTTTTGAGACAGGGTTTCACTATGCAGTTCTTGCTGCACTTGAACTCCCTTTGTAGTTCAGGCTGACCTTGAACTCACAGCAATCTTCCTGCTTCAGCCTCCTGAGTGCTGGGATTACAGGTATGTCCCACTATGCCCGGTGAAAATCATTCATTTTTGATCTCTAAAAGGAATGTGGAATCTGATCTGAGATTAGACATTAATGTACTTTGAGAAGGTAGAGTGGTTATTTGGTATTGCCTATAGACTAAAAGAAAATCAGAAATGAATATTTGTATCTTTTAAATACCTATTATATTCCCATAGGGAAGTCATGAGAATAGCCTGAGATATACTTCTTATTCTCAGGGGGTCCAAGTATAGATTCCTTGAGTCAAAGACTTTCTGTCTTTTAAGACAGATATCTATCTACCCTCTGGTAGTTCTAATGAGACATGCTGGACTTTGCTTCGCTGCTCATTTCTCCTATCCCATTCCTAAAGAGTCCCATGGAATTCATGGGGGCTAAAATAAGAGCACATGTATTGCAGCATTCTGCTTCTAAAAGAATCCTTCTTTCCTGGCTGCATCCGGACAGAGTTCAGACCATTGTGAACACAGAGGCCTGCTGCTTGGATAATACGAATGATTATCTCCAATCCTTACGAAAACAAGGAATAGAAAAAAATTATTCTGCCTTCAATTTTGTGAAAATGTGCCATAAAGAAGATAAGGAGCTTTTCCAATCTCTGAAGTAAGCAAAGGAGAAAAAAGTTCAAAATTTATCCATAAAAACTGAGGCTGCATGCTAGATTAGAGTAAAAAGCCCACTCTATGAAGTGTTCTTACAGAATCCACTGTTTCCAGTGCACCAGGTATTCCAACCTGACTCAGATAATAAATGGGAGCAGGATGCCAATAATATAAAAACAAAAATGGGGTAAAAGTGGACTAGAGATGTCCGAATCATGAAAAAGGCAATGGAAAGTATACTTCTTTATACAGTGAGAAGGAAGAGCCAGGAGGATTCCTTGATGAAGTTCTTTTGAAAGGCTTTAAATGCAATTATGTTTCTACTATTCCATTTGAGAATTGTAACTCATTATTTCATTTCTTTTAACATATATTTATAGATCATTTTCTCTTTCCCAGATACAGTATTAAGTGTTGGAGTTTCAGAGGAAGTCAGTCACACGTGCACAGTTTTAAAAGGACTTTCACTTTTAATACACCAGTGTTAAGACGGCCCTGCCCACGTCCTTGAATTCATTCCAAAACCATAAGAAAAAACGTGAAACAGAAATGCAAAATTCACCTGTGTTGAAGAAGGTGATGCCAAAAGTAGTGCAGTTCCAACCAAGGGCAAGTAGGTGCTGAAAGCAATGTGCTGCCGAAGACCTTAAGAAAAGCTGGCAGAGACCAGTCTGTGAGAAAGAACAGCAGCACCACTGCCTTTTGGGGAACAGCTGGTCAAAAGAGAATGGGCTGTTTGGGAGCACATCCCTGGGCCTCATCTGCCTCTCTTGAGAATACGGGAGGTAGGATAAATAAGAAAACAACTAGAACTGCCATCTAAACATATCTGCTGGAGAAGAAGGCCAGAGAGGAAAAGTTCTATACTAATCAGTCTTGCAACTGCCAATCCTGTCTTTCTTCTGGGAAGAAGTAAAGGCAAAATCATTTCTGTACATATACACACACATATGTATACTCATATGCATACACATATACAACAACCCTTTGTGGTGCAGGACATATCCTATGAACAAAAAAACTGTACTGCAATGCTGTCATAGGTTGGCTGTTATCCCCCATAAACTTTCTCCAGAATTCCCAGTTAAAAAATAGCTTATCTCAGTCAAATATGAGTCGGAATGGAAAAGAAACCATCAGAAGAGTTCTACAAAGACATTGTAAGAGGACACTATAATAATCAGAGAAAACAAGTTAGATGAAGAACACGCACCAAGTTGTATTGCCATCAAACAAAAGAAAAATATACCAAGATAATTATCATAGAACCAACAAATAAAAAACAACAAAGCTTAGTGAACAAGATTACTTATATAAAAGAAGAACTCCATAAAGAAACATCAGGACAACTGAAAGGAATGTTAAAAACAAAAACAGAAAACCTCCCAAAACCCAAAAACGAGCTAACAGAACTCAGGAAAGGAGAGGAGAAATAAGAAGTCACCCCAAAAGTTAAGGACCCATTAGAAGCAACAAGAAGTTGAACAAACACTCCTCAAAATATGAAAACAGGATAGGGTCAGAATTAATGAGATAAGCAAGAGATAATGCACAAAGATGATGCAAAGTTAGAAAGGATTAAGAAAGAATGTGATAAATATGGAAAATAAAATACATTCAATAAATCTGTGCATATGCAGGAATAAAAGACTTGAAGAGTACTGGAAAAATAGAATAGAAAGCATATTTGAAAGACTATAATAATAGAATGTTTTCTAGAAATATTCAAATCTACATACAAATTAAAAAACTACAATGAAACATAAAACACAGACTATTTCATGAAAAATTGATATAGAAATATCAAACCTAAAGGTGAAGGGTGTTTTATTGTCCAAACAAACAAAACCAACACAAACAAAATAAGCAAAACCAAATTCCGAATTTATCTCTACAGGAAAAATTAAGTTGTTTTCAGAACTTCCCACAACTACATGATGCTTGCAGAGCCTCATTAAGAAATGAGAATGAAAATTTGTTATGCTCAAGCTGTTGAAGAGCAAATGCTGCACCAAACAGCTGTAATCCAGAAAGTGTGCTACCTGGAGCTTGTATTAAAGATGCAAGAGGCTGGACTTCCCCCACACAGTAGAGAATGAGGAAATTATGGCACAAAGACAGGGAGTGAGGTTGCAATGAATTTAGCATAGGATTAAGACAAAACCATCTAAAATACCAAAAAACTGTAGTAATTATGTTGGAGAAAACAATGTAAATAGTAATGAACTATAATACAACAAAACACTGAAATATTAAAAATTTGGGAGAGAAAATGGCCAGTAGCCAAGGTTTAAAAGTTACTACAGTACTTACACCTGATGAATCAAGTAATATTAAGAAATTTGTACTAAACAGCATAAGTTAAAATTATTGGAAATAACCACGCTATCATCATTATTATCAATTAAAATTGAGTGGGGAAGGAAAGTGAGAGGCTGAAAAGAAAATACATACATTTCATCATTTGGGAGAACTGAGAGTCAATAGCTACTGAGGATATAAAAGATTAAGTATATTATATAGTATGGGAAAGATAATCAAATATTGCAAATATTAAATTCTGTGAGTATTCACACGCAAACCAAATTAAAATAAAGCAAACCACAGACTATAAGTGAAAGATAAAAAGAAATAATAAATCAGAAAGTGTATGATGTCAAGACTAAGATCAAACATATCCATGATATCAAAAAATATAAAAGTGTATTAAAATAGATTCTCAGTTTAAATTACAAAGTAAGAGAAACTACACGAGGTGAACAAGGGACACAGTTAGAACCAAGTGACTACAAAGTTGAAAGTAAAAGAATGGGCAAAGGCCCAACCAGCCAAGTCAAAGAAATAAATAAAGCAGAAACAAAAATTTAGAGATCCCAATTTTAATATGACGTGTGTATCCGAGAAGGTTGAGCTCAGGATACAAATCAGTAAATGACACAAAGATAGGGAACATTACTCCTACCTACAATGATGCGCTCAGCATTATGAATATTTATGTGCCAAAACCAATGCCAGTAACACTTATTAAGCAAAATGTCGGTACAAATTTTTAAAAAGCAAGGGTATGTGAAGACTAAGAGAGTAATGATGCATTAGAGAAATCAGAGGCGCCTTTGGAGCCACATTACATATCTTTTGGGGATTAGGTCTATTTTTCAACTCCCCACATCTGTACAAGCAGATATAATAAAATCTGACAACATCTCTCCTATCAGTCCTCCCATCCATCTCTGCCGCATAGCTCAAAAGTTCCTCCAGGATCTGGCTTTGCCTAGTTTCTAGCCTCCTCCCATCCTGAGACATTCCCAACAGTAGGGGCTTTTATTTTCCAGACCTTCTTGCCATGGCCTTTCCTCCAGCTGTTTCCTTTATCTGGGTGCATGGTATTCCCTCTGATAGCAGGACAACAAAACCTTGAAGACTTAAAGACTTGAACATGTCACTTCCCCTGGTAAACTTTCTTTGGCTTCAACTCTGCCAGGCACAGGACACAATTGCATAGGCTCACACTGCACTGTAACTAACCCAGTTGTTGAGCAACTGAGGTATCTTTATTCCACATAATTCTTCATTCGCCACATGCAGTTAGGTACCAAGTCTTCCCCACACTTCCCTAATAGTCTTCCATCCCCTGTAGCCACTTACTCCCCATCCCTTGCAGGGCTGAGCTTCTGTTCTTTGAGGATTTTGCTACTTGTCTTACCCCACCCTTCAGATTTAACACCTACCAGTTGGTTAAGAGGTCTTTGCCTCAAGACCTGCAGTCGATTCCTTTCCTTTACAATCAGCCTTTTCTTGAACCATGTGGTGGACATGTATCGTGTCTATGGCATTCCTGACCTGCATCTTGGTCACCTTCTTCGTGCTCTTCCCCTTTTCTGTTTACTATCCAAATCCTGCTTCAAAAGCAGCCCAGAGACAACCCTTCCTACCCATCAGTCCACAGATCTCCACTCCGGGTTCTTCTGACATTTATTATCAACAGTTTAGCTTGGCTTTTACCTTAATTCCTGCTGTGAGCTGCATTTTATTTGTTCATGTTTTACTTCATCAGTTAGACAATAAGCCTCAGGGATTATCTCTTGTGCTTTGTCTACATTATTCTTGACATCTTGTGAGGGACTGAGAATGCAGTAGGTGCTCAGCAATCATATGTGCTTTTTAAACATATAGATTCTATTGCTTCTGCCCCTGTCATTTGACAGGATGCTAGATCACCTGAGACTTAAGCCTTAAACAGCCTCTCTCATTGCTTCCTCCTTTCCTTGGTTAGAATGACCCAATTTATAGCTGTCATTTTCTAATTATTCACCTACCCTAATTAAATACAATAGAGATGCTTAATAATTTAATATCTGCTTTCTGTCTATCATTCCAGTGACCCTCATATGATCCTTTGCCAAATGTAAGGTGGGGGTTGTCAACTCATTTTACAAACAGGGAAATAAAGTCAAGAGTCCAGGACCACATAGTGTCACTGGAGGGGCTTGGGGGTGGGGGGGCGGCACTAACCTTCTGCTTCTAGTCCTTGTAACAAGCAAGGCTATGAGGCTTCCTTCAGTAGCTAGAACTTCTCTCTGAAGTGTGAATGTGTGTTTTTAAAGCATTGACTTTTGCTCAAATTTCTCTTCATTTTGCTTTGACTCGTCTTGCATGGTGAAGATATTAACTTCCCTGATGGTAAGCATTCTTCTTCTTTCCTGAATGATGGCCCCATTTGGTCCTCTTTGGTTCTCTTCACCTGAGGTTCCACTTAGCAAGAGCACCCCCTGGAGAACTGGTCTGGTTTAATGCCTCCTGTCTCCTTTCAAATTGTACCAGGTTCTTGGCGGCCCATGTTTCCCGCAGGGCTGGTCTCCTCAGCTAATGAAGAGCCTCTAGCTGAGGGCACTACTTCTGACCAAGTTTCCCAGTCCTGCTGAGGTGGGTGGAGGCTGCTGGTCCAAGGGGTGCCTGTCCTGCTTGGGGGAAGGCAGCAGGGACTCTGCTAATGCAGCTCTGTTGAGTCCTGCAACTCACTGGCTCCTGATTTTGTGGTGCCTGATCCTCTCCCTTGCCTGTAACCCTCAACACTGTGTCTTCAAAATAACCCACTTTCCAGTTTTTCAGGACAACTCATTTATAGAGTGTTGTTGGATGGTATTACTTTATAATTTGTGTGTGTGTGGGAGAGCGGGTGGGGCAGAGGAGAGCAGCATTTTTTTCTACCCCAGTCTGAGTAGGAATAAAATTATAGTATGTATTTTGGGAGGATACTGGCGTAACCCCTCACTACAACTGTCCCTTAGGTAAAGTGACTTTTAGTTGTCTTAGTCCCAGTAGTGGATGCCTAGTATTTCCCCCCTTCCTGTCCCTACTAACTATAAAAGAGACCAGGTAACTTAGCCTGGGAGCAGCATAGAACCTCACCTCTCTGGCTGTCAGCTTGGCCTGGGAGGTAAGCATATGACCCCAGTAAGGCAGTTCATCCTTTTCTGGGAGTTTCCAAGTGGTGTTGGCCTAGAAAAGTCAGCTGTCTTCTCTGGCTATTCAATTGCCAGAATCTGAGGCTGAAGGAGTTGATGACAAATTCCCAACAAAGGTCAATTTGAGCAAATGATATAATATTCATAGAAAAACATAGATGAGGATTGAGGGGTAGATGTTATTATTATCCCCAGTTCCAGTTATTCATGAGGTCAACTCCCACTCCTGGGTGTTCAAGAACTTAGCTACATAAACCTATAAATCACCTTTTACTGCTTGAGACAGTTTGATTTGTTGATTGCAACCAAGAGAGTCCTGCCTAATATAATCCCTTCTGTTGGTGACTTCTCCCCACAAGCCCCAGCTGCAGGGAGCCAGTTGTCCTCACACAGCAGCACTGTGGGCCACTCAGGGATTAATTGCTGCCTGCCATGATTCCTGAAAATCCCACCCACAGGGACGGTGTCCTGTCATCAAGAGACAAGGCAAAATGAAAGCTCCTCGAAGGCAGTGGTCCCTGCCCACCTTGTTCACTGGTATGCCCGTCTGTCTCTTCGCTAAGTGGGAGAGCAAGTGAGTGTGGCCATTCATTCCTTTACGGCCCTGTACAGGGGGTGGATCATCTTTTTTCTCTGTTTAGGCCCCTCTAGTCACTGTCCACTGCATCCTGAATGTAACCCTCTCTGTGATCCAACCTCAATCTACCTATCTAGTTTTGTCTCCTGCAATCCCCTACTTGTTCCAGGAGCCTCCCTGTGGGCAGTAGATTAGGACCCCCTCCGTAGTCCATTGCTATAGCTCCTGTGGCGAGGCATGACAATTCCATCCATCTGGGCTGCAGTTCTCTGTGCTCCTCAGTCCCATGTTTTGAATTCATTCTTCCAGGTTCACATAGACCTTATGTCCTGTGCCTCTCACTCAGAAAGAATCTCATGCTCTGTTGATCCTTGAGGGCACAGACTCCAGCCTTCAGCATCTCCAGCTCATACTAATATGATTTTCTAGTGCACGTGCCATCCCTCACTTTGTGGCCTCCACAGTTCACATATGAAGTCCCCTGGGTCTCTCTTTTGCATCATCTTTTCCTTCTGCCCCTCTCTTCTCCATGCCCACCCCTGCACCTCCCTGCTAATAGTCTCACTCACACAAAATGGACATGCATTGGTATAAGAATCCATGAGTAAGTTTGTGCAAATCAGTGTGAAACAGCAAATTCTGGTCCAACCAGGACTAGCATGTGAAGGCTGTCTGTCAAGTGGAATAAGAATACTACAGACCTCTTGGGTGTAAGGCTGATAAAATACATAAGTACTTAGCCCAATGCCTGGTGCGTGAAGTACTCAGCATGTAAATGTTAGCAGTGTTGTTAGTAACAGGTCCTGGGGCACCTAGAAAACCAGGGGGGTGGTTTTCTTTCCATTTCTCCATATGGGTCTCTCATGTTAGTAATCTCTCGTATTTCCTCCATTTCACACTTAGCAGTGTGGCTCCCACACATCTGCCCTCTCTCAGGTCCTCCAGCCTGGCTGCCTCTCAGGGGCCAAGTGGCCAGCTGTTTCCCCCTCGGAGTTCACCGTGGCCACAGCAACTCCACTCCTAGAAAAGCCTTTCTTGGGCCAGGTGGGCATCTGGCTAACCATTCCTGGGAGCCAACTAACCCAGGTGGGTTTTTATGACTCCTTAGAGGTGGGGTACTGAGGAAAGAAGGATTGGAAGAAAGGAGGGAGTGGAGGAGAGAGGGTTCTGCCTGGGTATTTTCTGCAGTGATGACCAGAGAGAGAAGGAAAAATCAGTCCTGCCATGGACTTCCTCCCCACCCTAGCCCTTTCAGTGCCCTGCCCCAGGCCTTGCAGAGGTGAGGCAGATGGGGGGTGGGAAGTGGGGGTGTGGGGGAGGTGTCAAAACAAGCCTGGCTGCTTTGGGAAAACCCCTTGGCCACCCATACTGCCAGCAATGCTGCTCCCTGGTTTAGGATTGTATTTCTTCTCTCCATGTGTATGCAGCTGACTTTGGTCGCTCTGCCTCTTTTGCCGAAGCCTCAAACAGATCCTGAGGATTACCACAGGGCATAGTTTTCCGGCAGATTCTTCCTCTTTATCTCCTTTCTGTTTCTCCATTTAACTCTGTCTCTGAGCCTCCTCCACCTGCCTCACTCTTTGTCTCTGGTTTTTCTTTACTTCCCCCTCTCTCCCTGGAGCTGGGGCCTGTGTGATGGCCTCTCGCGCCTCTCTCCTGTTTCGCCAGTGATCCCTTCCATTGTCTGTTTCTGTCTCTCATTCTGATGCTTGGCTCTTCGCTGCTGCCCTCCTCCTGCGTGCTTTCTGGCTTTTTCTCCTGCGCTTTCTCACTGCCATGATGCTGCCGCGGTGAGAAGGGGACAATCTATCTGTCAGAGACGGGCTCCGCCAACCTCGACCACCTCTCTCCCGCTGCCGGCAATTATCTGGAGGTTGGCACCAGGCCCGGAAACTGCCGCTTGAGCTCGCACCGCCCTGCGGCTCAGGGCCGGGCTCAGCCCCGCCATCCCCGCGGAGATCACTTGGTGCCGTGCCCAGGATGTGACAACCTGCAAAGGTCACGCACACTCCAGAGAAGATGGACTGCTCTGCCAGTGGAACTGACATTGGGCAGATTTGCACACGGCTCTCCAGACTTACCAGCTCTTCCCAGAAGCAAGGAAAGAGCAGCAAAGATGTATATATCTATATATCTCTATATATGTATTACATGTTGTTCCACACCCCTTACACATACCGTGGCATTTACCGCACATCCCAGTTTTTAATTTCTTCTTTTTTTTTCATACATGGCTTGGACATTTACCTTATTTGAATTACTATGATGAATTCATCCCTAAGACTTCTTTGGAAACTGACAAGATGCCTGGCTTGAGGGCGGAAGCTGACCTTGGTTCACTGGGTGTAGCGCAGTTCTGTCACAGCGGGGCTCCCCTCTCTTTGTCTCTGGTTCTCTTTCACGTTAATGGAATATTCGAGCTCACAGGGACTTCTGAGGTGATTTACACCCAACTCTTGAGGGTGGAGATGGGAAATTGAGGAATAGAGAGGTTAAGTAACTTTAAGTCAGCCAGCTATGTGGTAGAAAGGAATGGAGAAGAACTAAGGGCTGTAGGCTATTGATCACTTTCCTCTGCATCTCAACAGAGGTAGGTATGGTGTAACTGTTACCTTTTAACAAGGGAGGAAACAGCGTCCAGGAAGACACAAGGTATGATCAAAATATAGGGTGAATATCCAAACTCAAAAATGTTACAGTAAAACACATATTGCCATTAATCACCCTCAAAACGCTCTCCTTGACTTGGAGCACATTTATTTCAGCATTCTTGCCACTTTCCAAAGCAGGCCTGGAAGTCATTATTTGTAAACTTCTTATGAGACATGATCCCAAATATGGTGAATGCTGCTGCCATCTCATGAGAAGGCAGGCTCGTAAAGACATTACAGTGTGTCCCCATTCACCTTTTTCACCAGACCTGGCACTGTGTGACTTCTAGCTGTTTCCCAAAGTAAAAATGACGCAAAAGGTAAACACTTTGATTTGTTTCAGGACACTGAGGCAGCCGTGAAAGCACAACTAATGAAACCAAAAAGTACTTTCAGAACTGCTTTAAAATGTACCAAGAACAATGGGATAAGTGTGTTCAAAGCAAGGAGGAATATTTTGAGGGAATTAATGGCAATATGTCTTTTACTGTAATAAATTAAAAAAAATTAAACACTCGTTACTATCTTTCAGTCGCGTCTTGTAGATGATTCTTGATTATCTTCATGGCACTCAGTTACTAGCTGTTAAGAGTTCTGATATCTCGTTTATTTAAGAGATGTCCTTCTAATCAGTCAGCTAACCTCAGAAAGCCTTCTGTTAATTAGAGATATTAGGAGAGGGTGGCAGGGATAATTATTTGGGACCGATTTGAGCCTTTCAGTTGTATTATGGACACTCTTTCCACCAATACTGAAGCAAAGGCTGATCCTAAAGTGCTTAATAATGTTCAATGAGTCTTATGTGGATGCTGCTTGTGACCCTGGTCCATTGTATGACAGGTTAGCTTGCATCCTCTGTGTATGCCATGCCTCATCCCACATACATGCTGGCAAAGGGAGATCCTCATGGCTGTGGGACCCTGTAGCTAGCTCATAGCAGCTCACATAGCCCTTTGGGGATGTGTTTCTGTGTGCCTGGGGGCTGCTTCATTCGATATTGGGACAATCATAACTGGTGATTTTTTTTTCTTTTTTGGTACTGAAAATCGAACTCAGGTTCTTTTGCTTGCCAGATAGATGCTGGGCCACTAAGCCATATCCCTGGCCCCAAAACTTTGTACAACAGATTTCCTCTAAGTTTTTTTTTTTTTTTT
>RJWT010012941.1:0-22085 GCA_004365215.1 Cuniculus paca | reverse complement strand
TGACACAATATAAATGGCACACATTTAAAATGAACAATTTTATGCACATATACATATATAAACATATCGATACATATGGGTTGATACACGTATATAAACCCATTGTTACAACAGTTTTAATGTTGCTAATCAGCACAATCAATTTATATCATATATATCAAGCCAGAACTATAATCCTCTGGAACTCCTTTTTCCTCTTTCTTTCTACTTGTATCACCCAAAACCACAGGCAGCCCTTATTCTCTTTTGTCACTAAGAATTAGTGTACATTATATAGAGTTTTATATAAATAGAGTTATCCAGCGTGGACTCACTTTTATTTGCCTTCTTTTGATGAATATGCTTATCTAAGAGCCATGGATGTGTGTGCCAAAGTTTTGCTTCTTTTTATGGTATTTTGAGTGGTACTCCATTGTATGGACATGCTACAATTGGTCAATTCATTTCCCTTGTCACTAAATATCTATTGGTTATTGGGAAAATAAGGCAGGAAGAACACCTATGCTAAAACCAGGCAGATGTGTGCATACCACTAATATATGTTAAAGATATTTCCTTGAACCTAGAAGCAAGAGCCCTAAGTGCTGAAAACATCTGCGTTCCAGTGGACAGTGTGAAAGGCCACCTGAATGGCTCCTCTTGAAAGAAGAGCATTTGGCCCTACTTCTGTGTGTTGATATGTACACATCTGGCTAAGACAATGGCTTGAAGCAAAGCAAATGGGTCTAGTCAAGGTGCTGATGTGTCTTTAAAGCAATGTGACCAGTCAGTGATGCCCGCCTAAAGCTCCCAAGTAGTATGTGTGAGTTAGGCCAAGAGACACCATGCTGATGGCTGAGAATGAGCCTCAAGAAAAGAGGCCATGACTTTTCAGAGTTTGGAAATTACACATCAAAATGGACAGTGAGAAACTTGGTTCTCATTATACTAACTCTGGGTACTTATCTGATGAATTTTTCTTTAGGTAACCAAGCATTATGTTCCTCCCCATCTCACCGTGCTCTAGGACACCTACTGTCAGATAGATGCTCTCCTTACTTTGCTCAAGCTCTGGTCCCATGCCTAGTGCCATGATAAGGGTCTTATTTACATTGCTTGGGCTCTGATGCTTGCAACTGGCAGCTTTCTGCCCCCTCTCACTTTGCTTAGGCTCTCTCTGGTAGAACTCCTGTATAGGACATTCCTGGACCAACTCAGTGAAGCCTTGTTACATTTTGACTCATTTAAGATACTCTACAAACTGACATTGGTCTCAGTTTAACTGAAAAATCTTCACATTCTGTCTGAAGTGCGCTGTTTTCCTTCAGCCTGCAGTATATTTTATTATTCAGGGCTCTATGACATTTTGGATCATGGCTTTCAAAAGGGCATGACATTGCTTCTTTATTTAAATTAGTTAAACAGAGAATCAGAAGAATGGTCCAATATGGTATCCATTTTGCAGAACTTGGTAACTTTTTTAAATTTTATTTTATGGCAAATAAAACCAAATAAAATAAAACAGAATAAAGCCAATCAAAACAAAACAGTGAAAGCGATACAGGATTTCAAAACAGGATAATAGGAAATCAACAATGGCTACCATTATGCCTCTTGTTATCCTCAAAATTGATACCCATACCATCAGATGAAAGAAAATCAAACAAAGCAAAACAGAATAAAACCAATCAAAACAGAACATTGAATAAAACAAAACAATAAAATGGAACAAAACAAAACAGTGAGAACAACATTGGACTTCAAAAACAAGGCAGGAGAAAATTCCCTGTAGTTGCTATATTGCATATTGTTATCCTCTAAATAGATGCTCCGACTACTAGCTTTTGGCCTTCAATCAAACCATATAAGCATTAAGTTGTTTTTATACCTCAGTTTCTATCAACTCAGACTGTGTTCCTCCAAATCAGTTGGTTGCTTGAAGGGCGGGGCATGCTGTTGTCTCCCAGCCTGCACCCTCGCTGACTCACAGGAGGGGCAAATTGGCTTCTTGTTTCTCCTCCTGTCAGGTAACTTTTTAAAACTTGGAATGAACAGATTTCACAAGTCTTCAAGCTAAGTTGAAAAGCAGACTTCCTGGGGTTTAGGGGTTAACAGAGTGGGTTGTGCTGTTTATTGATCCAATTTCTCAATAATGTAATTGGTTGGAGGAAGAAAAGAGAATTGGTACTCAGTCACAAGTACCTATCTCCATATTTCAAGGCTGCAGAGTGGTTTGAAAGAAAGTAGTACATATGATAACAACATTTAAATACATGACTTTTGAAGAAAATGTTTGTTTACCTTCAAATTGAATTAAAGCCTAACTATTCTTGAGAATCACAAAGGAACATTTTTCTCCTCTCTACTTTCTGATGTGGTTCAGAAAAGCACCTTAAAAACTCTCACACATGATACAGCGATTTTTTTTATTGTTATGGAAGGCAGTTATGGTATTTAAGCATATTTAACAAATGTGAAGTCCTTTTTATGGCATATTCATTTGTGATGCCTGAGGCTAAATCACAGGCATTTTGTTGTTTGCTTTTGTTTTTGTTTGAGTGGGTGGCTGTTTCTTTCCTCTTCCCAGTGTTAATGAAACTCTGAAAGAGACATTACTCTGTTTCTCCTTGAACTTCAGCCATCTTATACTTTTAAGCCTACTAGGAAAGTATGAACAAAGGGAACTCTTTGTGAGATACCTTAGATCTTCTTTGTCACAATTTGCATTTAATATGGAATATACTTAGCCATACTGAATAAAACCACTGCCAAAGGCACTGTGATGATGTTTTCTTTTCTCACAGAGCAGAGGAAAATTTGAGAGGAAGATTAAGTCTTCTTTCTACCTTGAGGAAACCCTGACCTTTGAAGAAATCTTATAAATTCTGGAGAGAGGGAGAGGAACTTGATGTTAGAATAGAAGCAGAAGGTACTTTGTGCTGAGCCATGTTGGAAACTTGTTGAAGTTGGAGACATACAATGATATTTGCACTATTGTGTGTAATTATGTAAGTCTTCTCCACAGTATTTAGAAGCAACCAGCAGAGAAATCAGCAGTTGGAGCAAAACAAATTAGACTTTGATAAGGGAGATATGCAATCTTGAAGGCCCTGGTTTATGGAGGTAGATCACAGTATATGGGGGGGGCAGGGTAATCTAGAGAGAATTTATGGATTACTAGGAAGCCAAAGATAGAGAAGGAAGTCCTTACTGGGTGAAAGAGCCAAGGTACTCATTATGAAGGTTTCAAAGGGATGACAGAATCCAAATCTTTGGTGAGATTTTATAATGTTAATATTTCGGGCTTGGACGACTGAACGATAGATGTTCCTGGTTATGATCTATATTAGTAAGCTCTGTGTTATTTAATGAAAAACCAGAAGTAATTAACTTACAATGAGAAAATGTTATTTAGCTCATGGTTCTAGAGGTTCTGGGTGGCCCCGGTGTTTTGAACTTCTTAGGTAAGGGTGCCAAATAGCAATGGTAGGGAGCATGTGTCAGAGGAAATGGATTACATCACAAGCCTGGACAAAGAGACTGAGAAATTGGGGTCTCACGATTGCAACACTTTGAGAGCAACATTCAATGACTCATTCCAGGCCTTCTCATAAGGGTCCACTGTGCCTTTCAGTATCATCTGGGACCCAGGCCTTTAAAGCACAGAACTTTGGGGGATGTTATCCATTCGTACCATAACATGCTTGTAAGAATAAATGAAGATGAGTGTAGGGGAATACCACTAGAGTTGAAGAGATTAAACTCTCTTGATTGATTTGGCTGCTCTGTCTCTATGCAAACTTGGGGGAGTTAGTATCCCAGACCGCTTGTTAAATGCATATGGTTGATCATTGGCCAGGGAGAACTCCACATCTGGGCCAAATTCTTCCTGAATGGAGTAAGGAGGCCCTTCTCAGCCCAGAGGTGAAAAATCTTGGCTGAACTATTCCAGTAAATTCCCAGGATGCCTGGCAAGCACCGTGCTTTGTGGTATTCTCTCACTGGTGAAAAACCTCGAGTATGTGAATGGATGCCCCCATCTCTTGCCACAGGCATCTTATGCAGGGAGACTGGATGGACACCTTAACCTTTCCTTGGGTCGGACTACTTTCTTCACTCTCCTCGTTTTCTTGAGGGTGATCGGAAGTACGCTAGGAAAGATGAGGTTAGGAAAGTGGAAAAGTTTGCCCTGACCTGCAGACGTGTCTTGAAAGTGTTTGTTGGAGTCACCTCACTGTGCAGATGGACTTGGGCATTGTTAAGCTAGCAGATTAGCTCAGCCCATTTCCCTTTGTGTGACTTGGCAAAGAGAAAACTGCCTTTTAATATGTAAGTGGAAATCTTAGCCTACCCTTGAAGAGGATCCCAGAGAAGTCTGAGCGGGCGCAACCTTGATAGGGTGTCTTAATAGGAGCTGGTCAGGACCTGGACAAGAAAGGCCCAGAGAAAAGGGGGTGGAATCTCCTCGGGCCCATCACTGTACTCCGCCTTTGCGCCTGTATCTCGGGTGAGGGGCTGGCTTGGTGGCCTCAGCTGTCAGCTTCCTCGGTGTCCCCCTGACTGGCTGTCCCGGGGCCCCCTAATTGGCTAGCCCTCTCTGCTGGGCTGCGGCACAGCGGGCGCCGCGCAGGGGTGGGAGTTGCGGAGGAAGATGCGCGGAGCTGGCCGGAGGCCCGCGGGGCGGGCACGCGAAGGCCGAGGGGTGGGGACCCGGGGTGGGCTGCGCCCTTCCGCACTGACCCATTCCACACCCGCCGAAGCAGGCCCTGTCAGCTGGTTCCCTCCCCTTTGAGGAGGAGGAGGGAGGGGGGAAAAGGTAGCTAGCCCCTTTCTGCTGGGAAAAAAACCCCAAAAAACCGCAGAAGGCAAATTGCGGGCTGTTCTGCAGCTTTCCCTCCTGCTCCGGGACCATGCATTTTTGCATTGGCCTGCGCGGCCACAGGCGGGGACTTGACTTCTGGAGCTGAGGGCTGAAACTCTGTGACTTCTTCTCCCGACAACCGAACCATGCCATGTGCGCAGCGGAGCTGGCTTGCACACCTCGCGGTGGTGGCCCAGCTCCTCCGCTTCGGGGCACTTTGCTATGGCAGGCAGCCCCGGCCAGGCCCGGTCCGCTTCCCCGACCAGAGGCAAGGTTAGTGCCTTTACGAATTTCTCATCCAAAAATTTCCTTTAGCAACCGTGGTGCTGAGACGCGTGGGAAACTTGGTCGCTCCGCTGCCCCTTCCCCCACTTGGCAGAACTCAACCCTGGAAAGCCCTTTGACTGACCCTAAAGAAATGCGGGCGGGGGCTCAGGTTTTCCCCATCCGGGCTTTGAGGTGATGACGCCGCCAGAGCCGCACTGAAAGGTGAGCTGCGCTTCTCTCTCTGACGCTCCATTCTTCGAACGACCCAAGAGACCGCTGGCGACCTTTCTTCCCTTGCTCTTTTGTCTTCTCTCTGAATGCTGCACTGTTTCAACCCTCTACTTTTCAGATTCGGAACATGCAAAATTATTTTTATTAAAAAAAAAAGTTCCAGCTGGCCACAGGCGGTCATGACAATGTTTCTAGTTAGTTTTAAACTCCTGGTCAGGGCGGGGGAAATGGGATTCCGCACCCCTGCTGAGCACATTTGGCTGTGTTTTGGTTTCCTGGAAAGATTTAGGGTTGTATTTTTAAAACGACAGACCTTTGGGGGAAATCCGCCTCAGGGGGGGCTCACTTTCCTCTGTCCTGTCTTGCTGATGTGTTTCTTGAAACTCCTGCTCTAGGCAACATTGTGTGGGCAGTGTATTATTATTACTATAATTATTTTTAACGCTAACGCCTGGAGTAAGATGATGCTGTTGCCTGGTTTTTGTTGGATGTAGAGGGGTGGGAGACCATTTTCTTTTTGGTGGGGAGAGCACGTGCCTCTGGGGAAATAGAGCAGCAGCACATCCTCTCAGTACACTGGACCACTGACCACATTCTTCTGGGGTACAGGCACCACTTCTGCTGTCCCTCTTTGCCAATGAGGATGCGGAAGCATGGAGCGCTTAGGGACCCAGACTTTCACAATAATGCAGCACTGCTGCCTAGTAGCAGTAGTAGGAATCCACCCCCCCACCCCGCCAGCACATGGTTAGCATCCGGTAAGTTCTGTGTTTGCTGACTGGGCTCAAGTTTTAGGAAGGGAAGTGCCTTCCACAGCTTTCTGACATCCCTTTAATTCCCAAGGCCACTTGGGTGATAAACATCACCAGTTTATTCATGTTTAGGGGATTTCGAGGCAGGCTTTTCTCCCCATGTTGCAAAATTCCAACACTGCTGGAGAACTCCGCTGTGGCTTCTTGAACTCTCAGATGCAATTCCCTCCCTCCCTCTGCTTTACTTGGAAGCTAGTGCTGGCCAACACTGGGGTTAGATGTCAATCAGCCAGCACTGACTTGTGTAAACGGTCCAGATACAATCTCCCACCCCCAAGTTTAAAATAGCAGCGCTTGTTGTTCTTTGAGAAACAATTCCTTTGTGAGATGTCTCTCTTCTGGGGCAGCACATACGAGCCTGCAAGTTGTCCCTGTGCATTTGGAGATGATTTGGTTCAAAGACACACATCCTCCTGGGTTGGTTTTCAGTTCTGCATGCTCCACATCGTCTTTGTAAAGGAATTCAGCCTGGTGTGGAGCAGACACTGCTGGGCCTTGCTTGTTTCTCTCTGGGGAAAAAGATACACTTGGGGTCTTTGGGGTTCTGTGCTGAATTTGATATTGGAAAATAGCTTTAAGCTGCATCAAGTGGTACATATATATTTCATTTTAAAAATAATATCAGTTTTAAAAAGTTTATTCCCAAATCTTAGAGAATTCATTAATAGATTTACAGGTAATCAACTCTTGGTTCTAAGGAGAAATTTCTAAGCAGACCTCTCTTTAGAACTGAAGTGGGGAAGATGAAAGAGAAAAAGGGAAAGGGAGAGGATAAGGAGAGCGAAGGAAGGAGGGTGGGATCTGTGAGAAAAAGAGGGGAGAGAGAGAGAGTGAGAGAGAACGAGAAAGAGAAATTAATGAGAAGGCAATTCTAAAGCTTCTCAGTATAAGATGACATTCCCTTTTCACTTCAACATCTTTTAACTGAACTCAAATTCTGAACATTTGCATTTGTAAATTACTTTACAAATCATCTCACTCATCCTCTTTATCTTTACTGATGAGTAATGAGAGGCCGAGGCAGTCAGTCTGCTAAGCAACATGTATTTGTTGAGCACCTACTTAATGCCACTTCATCAAAGTATTTCACAGTTGAAAACAAACCGAGACACTAGAACAAGCTTTCAGGTTCCTTCTAGTTCTCCCAGCTTAGTAATTAGGATTTGAGTCCTAAGAAAGAGCATGGAGATGAGTTCAGTCTTTTGTAGGCCTACAAGTAGGCAGGCTGCAGCAACTCTGCCCAGCGTTCTTTCCTCTGTTGTGATAGAAGAGTGTGCTATGGCTTCTCCAAGCTTTCTTGATTCACAACCAGTATCAGAATAATGGGAATTATGAGTCTTGCACACAACATGCTGCTTCTCTTCTATACTGTAACATCCCTTTAGGTTTGCTTATTTCTGTTCAGATATTTCTCCGCATATGATGGGATTATGTCCCAGTAAACCTATTATAGGAAAACATCTATAATCATTTATTTATGCTATTCTGCAAGGAAGAAATGGTTTTAGATATTTCCTTAATATAAAAAGAGACTTCACAGTTTTGTTATTGTGTGTTAATTAGAATAGGCTGCATGGTTGACAGATGAATTATCACAGGGTTAGTGAGCAGGTCCAACTTCCTGTGACATATTTTATAACTATGCGGGGATCAACATGATTCCTCACAACTTGTCAAAGTATGTCAGTTTGTATAATACAAGTACACATCATAAGGTTACAACTGTCAGTGGAAAATAATCATGAAAAGAAACCTACTTATTGCAGGAATTTTGTTGCCCGTTTTAGTAAGGAGTCTTAGAAATTCAGTTGCTCTGTAAGATAGAAATAAAGATACAGATAATTACAGATTGTGTTCGCCTCAGCAGCACAATACTAAGTTGAAGTGATACAGAGAAGGTGATTGTGAAATACAAATTCGTGAAGTGCTCCATAAGAAAAAAAGTATAAATTTAATCCAAACTTTATAAAAAATCATTAGACAAGTATTCTCTCATTCTGTACCTTTTTGTTCTACTTGAGATTAGAAGATCCCCTGGAGTTTTATGTTTTCAGAAGACTTGCACCCAATGCTTTATTTAATTTCTCCTGAAGTCCCACTGGAAGTTGTGGCCTAGATTGTCAAATCTAATTTTTAAACAAGGCAAATGAAAGTATTCAGGGCTTATTATTTATTTCCATAAACCCTAGTGCAGGTTGTGAAATAATTATAGAATATCGTAGTTCTCTGTGCCTTTCCCACCTGGACATCTGGTCCTCAGTGGTAGACCCTCGGGTAGCAGTGAGGACAGAGCTTGGAAGTGTTTCTGGTGGCAAATAGCCAGAGTGTAATTCTTTACTTCTCTTTATTGTCCCTTGTAGAGATGGGAATAGAGGCTAAAATGAGTGTTACTAGTTCATTCTAATGTATAATCAGACCAGGTTCATTTAACTCACAGTTTGGAGGCTGAAAATCTAAAGACTGGAGGCCCCATCATTTCATCTATTGGTGAGGGCCTCTTGGCTATCACAACATAATATATGCCATCATGGGAGAGCAAATTTGAGAGGGAGAGGTCACATGGTGAGACAAGAAGCAGGAGGGATTTAGGGTCCTGGCTTGCTTTTTTCTTTTCTTCTCTTTCTTTTCTTTTCTTGTCTTGTCTTTTCTTTTCTTTTCTTTTCTTTTCTTTTCTTTTCTTTTCTTTTCTTTTCTTTTCTTTTCTCTTCTCTTCTCTTCTCTTCTCTTTCCTCTTTTCTTTTCTTTTCTTTTCTTTTCTTTTCTTTTCTTTTCTTTTCTTTTCTTTCCTAACAATAACTTGCTTTCATTAAAACTAACTAGGGTACTAATGAGAACTACTTTAATCTCTTCCAAGGGTGTTGCCCCAGTGATCTAACCTTCCTTTAGTCCTCCCGCTTAAAGGTCCCATTATCTCAATACTACTGCGCTGGAGACCAAGCTTCCAGTACAAGAATCTTTGGGAGAATAAATCACATTCAAACCTAGCAATGAAGGACACAGTTAATAATGCATCACCAGGGAACTATGGGGATTAGATAAGACTAGAGAAGTATACTTTTAATGCCACTGTTGATCATGGAAATGGTAAAAATGAAAAGCTATTATTATTTCCTGACATCTGTTTATCACATCCTTTCTGACTTCTGCTTGCTTTGGGCCAAGATTATAGTTAATTAATCTGCCAAACTGAACTCCTACTGAAAGAAAGCCAAGGTAACTATGAGCTTCTTCCCTATCTTTGCTTGGAGATTGCATCTATTTATGGCCACAATGATAACTGGTCACCAAATTTCTATTTTTAATACCAACCGTGTTAGTGTTTAGCTAATGCATGTTATTTGTCAAGCATTACTTTAAATATATTATATATACTAATATGTTGAAACCTTATAACCACCTCAGGAGGTAGATGCTATTATTTTTATGCCCGTTGTTCAGATGAGACTATTCTAACTGGGGTATCAATGTAAACCACACCGTTGAAGTGGCCTCCTATTTTCACCCACACCTATGGGCTTCCATAGTTTAGCTGCTTCCTTTGCAGTTAAATTAGGAATGAAAGCTGATCTAATTTCCCATTACTGTGCCCAATAAAGATGCAATAATAATTGCCTCCATTTATTGCTGAGCAAATTAAAGTGTCTTAACCTTAATCATCCCTGGGGGCCATGCTGTTACTTCTAACTCTGTTGTGCTGTCTGCCAAGGGCATTCGGTCCTCTTTCTGTATGTGTCAAACGATGGCTGAGAATATGATTTTGTAACATAAAGCACAGGGTTTCAACATACATAATGTTGCATATTAACTTCTTAGGCTCAGTTTCTTTTTCTGTGAAATGGGGATAATGACCGAATCTGAACCACAGGGTTGTTACGAGTATTGACTGAGAAAGAACATGTGTATTAGTAAACTTTTCTAGAGCTGAGCACAATATCCAACACTCATAATTTGAGGAGGAAAGAATTAATTTGGTTCATGTTTTAAGGGGATTCAGTCCATGGTCAGCTGACTGCAAGGCAGAAACATCATGATGGAAGGGCTTGATGGAGCAAAAGTGCTTTGTTCATAGCAGCTGGGAGGCAGGGCAGGAAAACAGTACCAGAGAGTAAAGGGCAAGGGACCAGATACAGTATCCAAGGTCGTGCCTCCATGATCTACCTAGACACACCCAAAAGTGTGCTCTGCCAATCTCCTGATTGGTTCCAAAGCCAACCAAGTTACCTCCACCTGTTGTCTCAGCACTCAGAAGACTGAGGCAGTCAGATTGTAAGTTTAAGGCCAGCCTGGGCTACACAGTGAGACTCTGACTCATAAAACAGAAACAAAAAAGATGACATTAGTTTAAAATTTATCTGTTGATCTCTGCCTCATGGCAACTTGAATTTATTGTAACTACTTTCTGGCTATAACAAGTAAGGCATTTTCAACAATTTTGAGGCTTGTTCAAAGAGTATAATTTTTAGCTCAGAATTCATTTTTAAAAATACGTAGTTGCTTTTAGTTTTAAATTGGTCAGTAATGGCTTTTAGAAAAATAATCTGTTAGGGAAAATGTTCGTTTCTTTGCTTGGTGAAGATGCAGAGATTTGCATATGTATAAGATATTGAAATGAGAGTTTTCATTTTTGTCTCAGTTCCTACCCTCAGTCCTTGAGTATGAGGAAGAAAAGGAGGCTAATCTCTCATGCATTTGTAAAAAGAAATTCCAGACTAAATGTGCAGGGGTTGCAAAGAGATGATGCTATTCTATGCCTTTCACCTTTGTTGTGTGTTCACAAGAAGCTTCAAGGTCAATGGGAAGATATTGGAGAGAGATTTTCTTCAGGAGACATTCAGAGTGTTGGGGTATTCTCCGCTACTCTCTCTCCAGCACAAGAGATTTCAGAGGTTTGCTGTGGGTTTGAGGAGTGTGGAGAGTAGATTTGAACTTTAGCATGCTGTTATGGTTTATATCTAGCTGCATCCCCAAAGCCTCATGTGGTCATCGAGGGAGAGTTTCTGAGGTGGCTGGATTAGGGTGTGATGCTGGGGTTAAAGGAGCTGATAAAGGAAGGCACTCCTTGGGTATGGCTGGCACCACACAAAAGGCTGGTAACCTGGATGGGATAAAAGGGAGAGGCAGAGCCACGCGTAGTGGCACATGCCTGTAATTCCAGCATTCGGGAGTCTGAGGCAGGAGGATCATCGCAAGTTTGAGACCAAGCTGTGCTACAAAGTGAGCTCAAGGCCAGATTGAACTGCGTAGAGAGATCTTGTCTCAGAAAAACAAAAACAAAAACAAAATAAAGAAAAGAAAAGAAGAAAAGAAAAGAAAAAGAGGAGAGTCAGGCTAGGGTTTACTGCTGCTGCCGCTTCACTATCTCCTGCTTGCTTTGACATGGACTTTTCTCCTCTGTGATGCCCCTCTGCCATGCCACCCTGCCTTGGAGCCAGCCAACTATGAACTGAAATCTCTACAAATTGTGAGATGAAATAAACCTTTCCTTCTGTAACTTGTGAGTGTTAGAGATTTTGTCTCAGCAATGAGATAAATAACTAAGACACATTCCAGAAAGCAAGGATTGGCTGAAATGGCATTTGGTGACAGAGCCAACTAAGAGTATGTCCTTGCCAGCTAGGAAAGGTGTGATTTCCCTAATTTAGGAGGAAGTATAAGGATCATTATTATTTCATGTGTGTCAAGTTTGGACTCCTGAAAAGGATCTTGGATCATGTTGAAATGCTGATGAAAAGGACCCCCTATAGTAGTACAGTGGCCTCATTATAGGGAGGATGGAAAGGTGGCTAGTTGGAGGAGAGATTGCCCATACTTAGGGACCTGAGCAGTCCCTAGTGACAGATTTCCCAAAGCCAAGAGTGTCTCATGAGAGAAGGGATCAGCATCCGGACACTGATCACACACAGAGGTACCATTGCCAAGTGACAGGTGCACCCAGCAAAGTCAAACTTTTCCTGCCCCTAGCTTCCCTCCATGGCTCATTCAAAGGTATCACTGTGAGCAGTGGGAAAGAAGAGAAATATGACGGAAGTACTGCAGAAGCAGGCTATGTCCACCCCGCTCAACCTGGACACTTCTCTCTTCATTGAAATCTGACCATGGGAGGTCAGAGAAGTACCAGTATTGGATTAGCCCAGGCATTTCTGAAGAAGTGAGTGAGAGGCAGAAGGGGAAATGAGTCAGTTACACACCTCAGCTCATGGCACACTAGCATTATTTTTGTGCAGAAACTGTCTTTTGTTTTACGTATTTTACATTTTTGTCCTCATTTCCTACTCCCATTTCTCCCCACAGTAATCCATTTTAATGGGCTCCACATGTATATTTTGTTTGTGGGTGTTCTGGAAAACCTTCTGGGGTGTGTGTGTGTGTGTGTGTGTGTGTGTGTATTTTCCATCAATGTGAATAGCCCTGTATTAACTTGCCTTGTTTTTTATTTTTCATCGAGTATTGTTTTTAAGATTTGTCCTTGTTGCTATGTGGACAGTTGTACCCAAATATTGCAGTTGGAAGAAATAGGTCTGTACTTTTTATACTTAAACATTGAGACTATTTGTTATTAACTAAGAGTCGAAAGTGCTCTGCACCATATTTCATCCAAGACAGAAAAGAATGGTTCTACAAATTATGCTTGTCTAGCACTTGTCTAGAACAAAATGCTCCTTTATAACTGCATCCCATGAAGCACATTTATTTTAACTAACTAGCTACCAGAATGTCCACTGATACACTGACACAGTAACTGAGCACCTGTGAGGTATAGATTCTGTCTCCAGAAGGTTTAGGGACAAATAGCATATAATAGCAATGGCAAGGTAACCAATGTGGGATATACTGAGAGTGAGGACATGAGGGTTCAGGCAAAGGAGAAGAACTTTAGATTGATGAGAAAGAATTCTATTTGGATCTTTAAAGCACAGACAGGATTTTGATAGAATGCACAATTGTTGTATTTGGGAAAATAACATGAACAAAGTAATCTAAGTGGTATGGCAGAAGGTAGAAGGTAGAATGTCTTCTACCTTCCACCCATAGCCCCTCCCTCCTCGTTCTCCCTCTTTCCTTCCCCCTCTCCTTCCTCCCCTTCCCCTTCCTTCCTCCCTCCCTCTTTTTCTCCCCCTTCCCTCTTTTTCTTTCTTTCTTCCTCCCATCCTCTCTCTTTCTCTGCCTCCTTGTCTGTCCCTTCCCTTCCCTTTTCTTGAAGCAAAATATTATCTTATAAGTGGTTAATGGTTTGTGTTACTTGATATATGATGCTGAGTGATGACTAATTCCATGATTATTAGATCCTTCATTATTCAAAACATCCAAAATAAAGAAGTGGTGATGGGGATTAAAATTCAGGTAAATCGAAAACCATGTTTTGTGTGTGTGTGTGTGTGTGTGTGTATGTATGTGTGTGTGTGTGTGTGTGTTTTGTGTGTGTACGGAAGAAACGAGGGTCCCTGTCTTGTGTTTTTTTTGTTGTTGTTGTTGTTTTTTTTGCGGCACCAGGGATTGGACTCACAACCTTGCGCTTGCCGGGCAGGCACTTAGACCGCTGAGCTAGATCCCCGGCCCTCCTGTCTTGTGTTTTAAGTGAAAATTTCTGTGTTTTGAGCAAATATGTCAGATTGTATGAAATTCAACTCATAACCTCCTGCTTGCCAGGTAGGCACTTAGGCCACTGAGCTAAATCCCTGGCCCCTAATATGTCAGAGTCTAATATGTTCCCTTACCATTTTACTTTGTGTACTTTGTATTTGTAAACATCTAAAATATCTCCTTCTTTTAAGTACTTTGCTATATCATGAGACTTTTTAATGCTGTCATTGGTGTGAGGTTTGTCCAAGTGTGTGCTCAGAGTTCTTTGTGATTTTGTTTTTTGCTTTATCCTTTAACTGGACTTGGCAGGAAGTTTCCTGAGGAGTTTATGCACCTTGTCAGAAACCTCTGTGACTTTTATGAATGAACTATAGATTTGCACTGTCTCTGATCCCGATACTGATCTTGCCCCTTTTCTAACAGCATTCCTCATGAATTAATGCTCGTTTAAAGTTGTCTCTGATAAAATATCTGGCACCCAGAGTTCTATTTTAATGTCCATTCAGAATACTGTAAGCTACTGAAAAGGAAGTTCTGTTAAATTTTGAGTTGCTCAGGGACTTTAATTTGTCAGGACTTGTATGGTGGAAAGGATCTCTGAGCTTCAAGTCAACAGTGGGCTTTGGAATCTGCAGTCTAGAATCTAGGTTCCAAGTGGAAGTGGGTTTGCTTCTGTGCAGTCTCAGTCTTATTTTGTGTCTTCTTTTCTTTCAGAGCATTTTATTCAGGCCCTGCCAGAATATCACGTGGTGGCTCCTGTCCAGGTAGATTCTACTGGGCACTTCCTGTCCTATGGCTTCAACCATCCTGTCACCAGCAGCAGGAGGAAAAGAGGTTTGGATGGCTCAGAGGACCGAGTGTACTATAGAATTTCACATGAAGAGAAGGACCTGTTTTTTAACCTGACAGTCAACCGAGGATTTCTTTCCAAAAGCTACATCGTGGAGAGGAGATACGGGAACCTTTCCCATGTTAAGATTGTGGCTTCCTCAGGCCCCCCTTGCCATCTCAGGGGCACAGTTCAGCAGCAGAGCGTTACAGTTGGGACCGCAGTCCTCAGTGCCTGCCATGGACTGGTGAGTGCCCTGCCAGTCACCTCTCTTCTCTGCCCCCAGCTTTTTGAGTCTCAGTCTGGACCTTCTCCCAACAGGTTCAGTGCCCCATCAAAACTTGGGAATTTTGCCTCCAAAGAAATTGGGAAAAAGTGTATAATAGTAGAAGGTGCTTGATTTTGGAGGTACAGAGAATAAAATCACTGGGGATTCAGAGGAGAGAGAACTCAAATCAGAAACATAAGGTGGGGAGAGAAGAAGAGGGAAGACTAGACTTGGGTCTTTGGGGCAGGACTGCTGGTTTTGTTCACTGACTGCTGGTTGGCAAGTTTTGAAATAGAAAAACCTAAATTTGCATTGAACGAGAGTTTTACTGATAATGATGGTGATATCAGAGACTAGTATGATAGGATGAAGGGTTATGAACGTGGTAATCAGATTTCATGTGGGACCTTGGGTTGTTACTCCTTTGTGCTTCTGTTTTCTCATCTGTAAAATGGGGACAATAATAGAACTGGTCTCAAAGCCAGGGTTGGTGAACTATGGTTTGTCTACTGATTTCATAACTGAATTTTTAGTTGGAACATGGATACACTCACGCATTTACAAACCTTCTGTAACTGTTCTCACATCACATCAGTAGAACTAAGTAGTTGGCACTGGAACCACAAAGCCCTGAAAACATTTGTCAGAAAAGTTTGCTGACACATATAATAGAGCATTGTGAAGATTAAATGAATTAACACATGTATATGCATGTTGGGAGAATATTTAGTAAATAATGACACCCCATGAATGCTAGATGTTATTATTTTTCCTTTGTATGTTTCTAGTACACCAGGCATAGGAATATGTGGTTTATGATGTTATTTATGTACACTGTCTCTACCCTTCCTCCCTTAGCAGTCAAGGAAGCTTGGAGATCCTGAATAACTTAACTGTGCAAATTAGAGTCTGAGTCTTTCTGTTACATACTACATCTCAAAGTGCAACCAAGCTTATTTTTCATAATTTAAATTGCTCCCTACTTTGATCTTTTGCTTTCTAATGGAAGTTGGCTGCTGTGTAACATTATTTTAGACTTGAGAATAAATAGACTCTCAGGACCTTTTCAATTTCCAAGGGCCCAAGGAGCAGTGAGTACCACTACGTGGGCATTTCTGAATTCAGTTTTTGTGTTTAAAAGAAGTTTGATCTCTTCATTTCCATTTCCTTCCAGCAGCAGCTGCAGTGACACCCCCATCATTAACTTCAAGACAAGCAGTGCTTGGGAAAAGGGTTCAGCTTTTGAGGTTTTCTTTAGGCTTGGGCAAGAGGCAGGCACTGCCACTCATGGTGTGTGCCTGGGGCAGGTGGCTGACAGGGCAGAGAGTCCAGAGTCTTGAATATGGCCATGGTGAAGTCTGAGGTTTGCCAAGGAAAACCTTGGTGACATTGGCGTTCGTACAGAAGTCACCTGTCCTCCCATCATGACTACTATTTTCCATCCTTCATAATTTAGAGTTCTGTTTATCTTGCATCTATGTAATTTGGCTTTAGTGGAATATAGTGGGGAAACTTATACAAAACATTGTGCAGTAATTATGAATCGCTTCACACAGTAAGTGGAAAATCTTGTTTCACCTTTTTCTGTAAATCTAGATTTTCAAATTTGGGATTTACCATTTATCCTAACTAGAATATAAACACCACAAAACCAAGAACGGGGCCCTCTTCTCTCCAGGCCTCATGCACTGCTTGGTTGCACAGGGTAAGCTCTCCCAGCTCCAAAGTCTTCATCTTCTGAACTCACTCAGGCTTCACATCACATCTTCCCTTTGCTGTCCCAGTTCTCTTGCTTCTATGAGATAATCCTGGAAACATCATTGCCATCTGGTTCTCTGTGGCCAGGAGGACACAGTGTTAGCCAAGATGACAGAAAAATTTTAGAGCCAAATTATTGAATGATTTTGTGAAAAAATCTGTACTGGGATGATTTTGGAGCTTTTCATACATAACTTGACAATTCATGTATGGTAATAAAAATGCACCAAAAGTTAAGTGAATTTCTTCCCTTTCAGTCAGTATACTTTTTAACTGGCTTTAATTCTTTTGTTAATATTACAAAATAATATATCAGTGCCCTCTTTGAGTGGTTCCAGTAAACAAGTTAGTGAATGGACTTGTGTCTAACCTCTTGATCATATCCCTGGGGTCCGACTCTGGTGTATTTGGTCTCCTTTTTATCTAGGGACGATCCCACTCTCAAAGTCACAGGTTGGCAGGTTCAGAATCGCCAGGCTCTCAGTCTCCCACCATTCCAGGGGCAAATCTAGCATTTGGGAAGCCTTTCTTAGGAAGGAGTCACTTTCATGTGGACCAGGACATCTGCTTTTTCATTCCTGGGGCTCAGGCCTGGCATATTCTTTGTTTCAGATGTGGGAAACTGAATGAGACATTGGAGGCTGTGTTCTCCTGGACCTGTCTGTGATTTCAGATTATTTATTCTCCCTTGGAAAGCACCCAGGTGATTTTAAACTGATGATCCTAGGAAGTCCATTTACCATCCTTTGGGATGGATGTGGTCCCCCACCTCTTGGAGGCTGCTTCCAGACTGAGTCAGCCCATGTTCCCTGCTCTGCAGCACTCCTGTGTCATCTCCAGCATTGTCACCACTCTTTATCCCTCATAACTTGAAATTAGGAATTTGTTTTTCTTAAACAGTTTAGTGAATTTCTCCCACTCTGAGATCTTTCACAGAGGAGCCGTGTTTTTAATCAGTTAGACTCTGAATTCTTTCACAGGAAGAGTGGGAATCCCAGCAGGGTAGGTTTGGTTTTGCTGCTGTCAGAAATCCTAGGGGAATATTTCCAACTAAGTTTGCTGTTAGTATTTCAGTTGATATTTCTGCCCTGGAAACAGACTCCACGTCAACACATGATACAGGACTGGGGTTCTGATTTTTATGGGTATTCTACTCCCACCAATGGCCAGGTGTAAGCACCCACCCTCTGGACTACGTACCTGGATCAGTAAACAGATATATGGAGCCATTTGTAGCCATTTAATTCCATGTAATTCCTGTTCACAGCATTTCTCAGTTACGGCTTTATGAAAGGAATACTGTTTGCAGCTCTATCGTAAACTTGCCTCAATTCCAGCCCCTGCTGGTGAGTTCCCATCCTGACTCTTTCCCCTCTTGTTGTCAGTCTGTCCATGCTATCCAGCTTCAACTCTCACTCAGCTCAGCTTTAAGTATTCCTCTCTTTTGGCACGTTGAGATGGTCTCGCTTTGAACTCAGTTGTGAAACAGAATTTTGAATAAGGTACTTTGTGTTATCCTAAATCAAACTTTTGATTTTGATAGAGTTGTAGATTCATGTGTAGTTTTAATAATGAGTATGGAAGGATCCTATGTACCCTTTACCAGCATCCTCCAATGGCACCGTCTTGACAAATCACAATATAATACCACTGCCAGGATTTTGACGTTGCTAAGGTCAACATGTCAAACATTTCCATCACAAAGATTCTCTCTTGCTTTATAGACCTACTCCTTACCACCTGATGTTTAGCATTTTACATTTAAATTCATGATCCCATCTGAGTTAAATTTTGTATGAGATGTGAGACAGGTGGAGATTCATTTCCTTCCCTCCTTTTTTTTCCTCTCCCTTAGTCCCCCCTTCCCTCTCCTGCTACCACCCTTTATCCTTCTTTCCCTCTTTATAGCTATGGATAGCTAATTGCTCTAGAACCATCTGTTGAAAGACTATCTTTTCTCTATTTAATAGCTTTCATACTTTTGTAAGATTCAGGCAGACTTATTTCTGTGAGTCTCTATATTTTAGGCTCTGTTGTACCACTAGGCCACAGTCTTCATTATGGTAGCTACAGAATTAGTCTTGAAATCCTCCCATTTTATTCTCCTTTTTCAAAACAAGTATTTTAGTGATGCCAGTGTTTTATCCTTGCCATATAAATTTTAGAATAATCTCATCTACAAAAGCTTGATGAGATTTTGATAATAATTACATTAAGTCTGTGTATTCATTTGTTAAACTTGCTATGTTGAGTCTTCCAATCCATGAACAATGTTTGTGTCTCAATATATTTAGATCTTCCTTGATTTCTTTCATCATTTCATGTAACTTTCAGCATACTAGAATATATGTTATGTGGAGGTAATTTAAATATATAGAAGGATGAACCTAGGTCACATGCAAATACTGTACTGTTTCATATGAATGATTTGGGCATCTATGGATTTTGTGTCTGTGAAGAATGGATCCTGGAACAAGTTCCCTTGGGCACCAAGGGATGACTACATGTATGTGCCTCATGTTCATTCATCCATCTATGGAAATTCAGGTTGTTTCCATATATTCACTGCTATGAATAATGCTGCAATAAACATGTGAGTAACTTCAATTCCTTTGGTAAATGCCCAGAAGGAGAATTTCTGCATCAGTTCCTTGGGAGGAATTATAAATTCCACTTGGATAGTGTTTTTCACAAGGAATCTCCCAATCTGTTATTTTATATGCATCATCTATGGAGTCACTGGTCCTTGTGGCCACCAGGCCTTCTCCACTGCTAAGGCAGTTTGTGTGAATGAAGAAGGAGGCTCTCATGTATAGTAAAAAATAATTGCTCCATATTTTTTTCCCTCATCCCTGTGTCATAGTATATTTGGGAAAAGTTAATGAAACTGTTTTGACAATGTATTCCACTGGTTTGTTAAATCATGTTAGTCCCCAAATATGCTGTTTTGGAGAGTTTTCTTATAAAATAATCTGGGAGATGAATAGCAGTTTCTTCTGTGCTCAGCCTCCTGACCACTTCCATTGCTGAGGAGAGAGACCTGTTGGAAGGACCGTGCTTTATTCACAGGGAGGATTTGACTCACTGACTCAGGGCCTGTTGGAGAAGCAGGTGCTCTGATGTGAGCTAAGCTTTCTTTCTGTGCCTCATTAGTGTGAGCTGTGTGATTTCTTTTCAGTTTGAAGAACATCAGTGCCCTTTTAATTTGACTCCTGTCTTACAAAATTTAAAATCTGCCATTTTTTTTCAATTTTAGCAAAAACTAACTTAATGCCACAAGCTTTTTGCAAAATATTCCTGGATAAACAGTAAAAATAATCACATCACTCAGCCCTACTTCCCTCACACCCTTGTAGATGCTATAGAAAAGTAATCCGGTTTTCTTAATTTTCTTAGTAAGACTACCCACAAATATTTGGTACGCTTCATTAAAACTGTCTTTTTCAAGTCTTCAGTGAATTTTGTGTTAGTGGGCTCTCCTTTGTTTTAATCTAACTTGATAATATCATGACATCATTTGATGCAATTTTCCTACTTGAAATATGTTTGTTCTTTGCTTATATGATACCATTTTATCATGTTTTTTCTCTAGCTTATGATACTGACCATTCTGTGCCAGTATGCTATGCTCATTTTCCTGTACTCAGATACTAGATTGTCCTAGGTTTTTGTCTGCAATCATTTTTCTCTAGCTTCGTACTCATATTAGGTAACCACAAATAGTCCCAAGTCCCAGATTACAAATCTGTCTGTCTGTCTATCTATCTAAATATCTTCTATCTAATCATCTAGTAATGTAGCATCATATTCATCACCTACTTTTAACATCTGTCTCTGTATCTATCTTTGTTTGTATGTAAATAACTCCCAGATTTTCATATATAAATTTATATTTATAAATTTTTGGAACTCCTGCAATCTATTTGTCTTGTCATACAGATTCCTAATAGGTATCTCAAATTCACATGTTAAAAAGCCAACACGGATCTCCCTTCCCTTAGTCTTCACCATTTCTCATTCTTGCAGCTGCCCAGCTCAAAACCTCAGGAGTTATCTTATCATTAACTCCTCTCTTTTGTCATACTCTGTGTCTATTTTTATCAGCACATCTTGTCATCTCTATTGTCAAAATATGTTCAGACTCTACCACTGCTGTCGCCAGCAAGGCTAACGCTCTAGTATGCCTGTTCTCAGTGGGAGAATTATACTCTCCAGGGAGCACTTGGAAATATCTCGAGATATTTTTGATACAACTGGAGAGGAAGGAATTGCTTCTGTCATGTAGTGAGTAGAGGCAAAGAATGCTGCTGAACTTCCTATAATGCACAGAACAGCCCTCCACTACAAAGGATCATGTGGTCTAAAATGTCACTAGTACCAAAGTAGAGAAATCTTATCCTAGTCCTACTCACCATTTCCTCCCACTGGACCCTGCATTATCTCCCTGATGACTTCCTCGACTCTTCTCTTAATTCCTTGCAAAGCATTTCCCACATAGTGATCAGACTGTTATTGTGAACATATTTATACAGCAGGGCTACTCTTCTGCTTAAAGTCTTCTACTGGTTGCTCATCACAGCAGAACGAAATATAAACTCTTGTTCTGGTTTCCAGGACACCCTATCCCCTGGTAGTGCCTACCTCCCTGCCTTCTCCCCACCACATATCATTCTCACATGTGCTTTAGCCACACTGACCCTTTTTCTGCTTCCCCAATGTACCAAGCACATTTCAGCATCATGACCTTTGCATATGTCATTCTGTCTGCCTAGAACACTCCGTCTTCAGATTTCTACATAGCTGTTCCTCGTCTTTATATCAGACCTTAAGGTTTTCACTGTCACTCAAACTAGACTCTTCCAGTATTCCATCACATTGTCCATTTTATTTTTAAAAGGAATTTATAGTACCTAAATCTTTGTTTCTTTCTTAATTTTTCCTTCCTTCAGTGCCTTATATGCATGTGTTTAGCTGTTTTATAATAAACACTCAGTAAATACTGTTTAAATAGATGTGCCTTTCTACTGCTTCAGGTTCCTGTAGACCTTCCCAACTTGTGGTTTCAGAGTGAGATTACATTTCTTCAGCTACTTAAACAGTGGCTTAACACCCTCATATTCACTGACATAATGCAGTTTGACCCCTGAACCGCATCTGATGGATGCCAGGGCATTGGCTTCTCATCATGACTTCCTTTGGCTCATTACTAAGAGCACTGTGACTGCCACTATCTTGTTGACATTTCTAGAGAAGATACTGGTATCACTTTTGTAAGTGAGTTCAGTTCAGATTTTCCTTGGCTCTGCTAGGCACTTTATAGTCTAATCTGTAATTTTCAGTAAGACTGTTTTGAAGATTTGCACATAAAGGTAAGGAAAGTATAATGCAAATAATAACTTAAATTTTTTCTTCATCTTGGCTGTGTCAGACTCTAGGCTGTTGTGAGAATGTCTCTAACCAGCACTTTTCCTGATTATGGATATACTGAAATGTATTTCT